>WURT03147603.1:0-11057 GCA_009936505.3 Holothuria glaberrima
GAGCCTTATGTAGTTCTGGATATAGCTTAAGTCTACCAAAATGAGTTCATCGAAACCTCAATGCATTTTTGCATTCTAGTTTACCTAAAGCCTAGTAAGTTGGACAAGTGACCCACAGTGGATGGAGCTGTCTTTATCCTCACAAGTTTACATTGTGGAGTAAAAATGCATGACTGCATGATGGAGAATTAGTTAACCAAGTTCCCTGGTGACATTTGTATTCGATGGAGCAGAGCTCTTCAAGTGTGCAAATGTTAGCAATTGATGAGTGACTCCATTGGTGAGCCTTACTACAGAAACCGCCGTTTTTGCTCCAAGTGACATACTCTACTCTCAGTGTCCCCTTTCAAATGACTTACTTTCATTCCTCCCCCCCTCCCCTAGCAAGATGGTGCCAGTTAAAAATGACTTATCAATTCAGGGAATTTAGAATCACTAAATCTTGACTTATTTAATGAGTTTTGAGAAATACATGCCACCAATTGGATCTACATTAAGAGCAAAATATGATGAACATTCTACAGGTGTAGTTTCTATCCTGCTTCCTCATTTTATGTGACCTGGCATTTAATTGCCCACATTCGACATCTCTGGGAAGTTCTTCAGTGGGTTTTGTGTGGGATGTTAAACCAAATAACTTCCTCTTTGTTTCCTGGTTCAGTGTGTAACAAATTTGAAGAGGCTGATGTATATAATTTCTAACTCTAGATTTGTATTAACTTATCAAAGGTTCAACCTTTGAATTAAGTCTATCGACTTCACATGAATTCCAGGAAATTGTTGAAGACTGTACAGGGAACATGGAACATATAGTAGCCTGTGCCCTGGAACATTTTCATACTTGTTCATCAGAGTTCTTGCTGTAAATTTAAGGGGTGCTAGGAGAAATGTGCATTATATTTAAAGGGCAAGTGCAGTTGCCACAACTTATTATGATATTACTCCAATAAGAACACAGAAGTTCCAGGTTTTTGTAACCCTTGAAAAAGAAAAGATTTAAAGTAAAAAGAATTCAAAATGCTAATGGTAGTCAAAATTTCCATTAAAATCTGTTAAATACAGACCATTGTACCAAGAAAATTACTGGTTTTGAACCTGCATCATGAATAAACATGACATATAGGCAAATTTGTGAAGAGACTCATGAGATATGTCTAATGTTATCCTTGCACTTGAATCATATCTTTACAGTCTTGTAGTAGTGTTTACTGTTTGCCCCAAAAAACTGTGGTACCATACTCATCTTTGAGCATGAAAATACCTTTAAATCAATTAACCAATATGGTCACTTTTTATCTCCATTACATATATACTATACATCACTTGTTACACTACAGTTCTTTGCAGACAGGCACTTATACTAGTCTGTTCACATGACACAGAAGTAAAGCTGCCTTTAAAGAATAGTCCAGACTCAAATTTGTGTTTGATATGTTGAAGATGAACGTATTCTAAGTATTGTGTGAAATTTTCATTCATTTCCCATGTTTGGTTCTTGAGATATAAACAATTGAAGTTGCCACATTTTCTAGCAAAAGTGAACTTGAAGCAAGCAGGTGTGATGTCATGGCTTCACATTGAAGGGCAATGTTTTGTTTTTCTTCAAAATTTACTACCAATTTTATACAACAAAACTCAGAAATATCCATACCATGCATCCTGAGCAGTAGAATCTTTTAAACTTTATATGCTGTAGGGGCAAGATAGCAACCCTTATCAATCCAAGGTCAAAGCAATAGGAAGAAAAATAAAGAAATACAAAACATTGGTCCTCATTGTGAAGCCATGACATCACACCTGTTTGCTTCAAGTTTACTTCTGGTAGAAAATGTGATTACTTTAGTTGATAATATCTTGAGAACTGGACATAACAATTTGCTTTTAATAAAGTCAGTTCCTCTTTATTATACCAAACAGTGATAAGGTTGTACATTATTTGAATTATGGAAAAGTATTTAAGGTCTGTGGACATTTTAATGTGATACACTACCTATTTGATGTAAAGTGCTGTAAAAAGGTAAAAGGTAGCTGCAGTTCCCATCAAAATCCGTCAGATATTGACCATTTTACAAATTTATGGTTTGGCACTAACATCATGAATACATGTGAGATACTTGCAAATGTGTGACTTAGAATCTTGAGGTATACCTTGAGATTGGTAAAAGATATTCAAATAGTTTTAACAGACTTTTAACAGGGGATATTAATCTACAGTAACATTGTTGAGTAAAACAACCAGTTGGTTGGTTACATGTCCACATACTGTACCTCTATGACAAGAAATTTGGACAGTGCTGTTCATTTCCGGAAGTAGAGCTGATTTACAAGTATTGGTACAACGTGAATGAATGCATTTGTTATGGTATTATGCTTCAGTTGCTTACAAGTTGTGTACCTGTATTTCACTGCTTTTAAGTTGATGGGAATTGCATTTCCTTTAATGTAAAAACAAAAGGGCAAATGAAGTATTCCAAGATGCAATATGGTGACCATTTACTTTCTTGAAATTTTTTGTACCCCAGAGTTTTGTCAGGGGGGAGGGGGAGGAGGAGAGGGAAGAGTAGGTGGGTGGGTGTGGAGACTGTATTTGTAAGGGTATGCTCCTTTCCATTGGGAAATAGTTGGTTATATTGAAACATGCTCTTATGTAAGATAATGTTATCTTTGGCAGAGTTTGATCTGGTTTTATGTTTAAATTTTCTTAAAAATTAATTAAGTGCTGAGTGAAATTGAGAAACTGTATTGTGCAGTTGAGTTCTGATTATTTTGAATAGTACTGTGCACATGGTAGGAACTGATGGCCCTCCCAGCTTCCTAACTTTTGCCACATATGTCAGAAGGTTTTAGAGATTATTATTAAAAAAGTTGAGTGACTGCATCCCCTTTAAAATAAAGGAAAACAAGAGTGCATGGGAAGTGGTTAAGAGCAGTAGGTGGATCCTTCTTCCTTTAATATGCAGTGAATAGACTAACGTGTATTAAGAGTAGGAATTGTGTTAGATCAGGCAAAAAATTACACAGTAGGTAGACAACTTGTTGTTTTTAATGTGCATATATACACCACACAATCAAAACTAGTACGCCAAGTATTTATAACATACGGAAATTAATAAATAGTATCTGAAGTGTTTCATAAACATACAGTACTTGTCTGATACATACTGTGTACAGTGTTTTAAGTTCAGGGAAATTTCCTCCAGTCTTCTGAATGCTGGGAAGGGCAGAACCCCCAGGGAGGACAGGGGGATATATTTCCCTCCTCGACATTTTGGAAATTATGCCCCCATCTACTTTCACTTTTTCACACAGTAACTTTTGCCTCAAGGGCCCATTATCTCCCACAAATTTCTGTTAAGTAGTGTTGGTTGTATTTAGTTGATCATTGTCTTGAGGGAGATGTTTACGGACAGAGGGAGGTGTCTGTTTATGATGTGTAGAACTTTGTACCCATTTTTTTGTCTGGGATGTATAAATTGACATTTGCCCTTGCCAGCAGGAAATAATTCACAAGTGCAGGTTGAAAATTTTAAGAGTTGGGGGCCACCCAGTGCAGTCCAGGGGGCACACCACTGCATGTTTTAAAATAGTATTTTAGCTCTTCTAGTCCAAGATCATTAGGCCCTATATCATTCACTCACAGGTATCTATCATTTACTCAACTTCACTAATTTTCTTGTAGAGACTGTTCGTCTGTATTGAGGTAATGTATTGGTTTTAGCAGAGAGTCTGTGGCAACTCACTGGTTGTATCAGAGACAGCTGATGGCCAGTTAGTTTTGTCTGGAATAATGTGCAACAGGTTTACTGCTTGGTGGAAAAGAGTATACACTTAGCCAAAATAGCTGACTTAAACCATAGATGATCCAACTGAAAATTATTTTGAGATGGAGTTACATCTCAGTGCAAAGTTTTGCACGTTGGTTGCATGTTGAGCGGATCCATTTTAGATATGTCATTAAGAGCTACCTATTTTGGTTCACTGAGTGAGCTCTTGTCCCTTCTGAGACTTGTTTTTTACAGTAGTGCAATTCCAGGTTGTGATGGTACAGCTTGCCCTACAGTTGTGATTACACTGTGTTCCATCAGATGGAAATGTAAAATAGGAGTTAGGGCAGCTGCATATGAAATCAATTTGTACATTCCTGCCTGGTCATCTTCCAATCCATATGCTGTGAAATGACCCCTTACAGAATTGAACACTTCTAAGTTCCCGATGAAGGGCCCATGGGCCCTTCATCGGGTTTTCAGCAAAACGTTTATAGCGGGTTCACACTTCATCTTCTCAGCAAAGATGCTTATCAGGCATTGCTCACAACTTTAGAGGATTATCACCATGGCCACTGCCTGTACTGCTTTTCTGTGTATGGCTATTCAGGGGAAAGATAATCTGCTTAAAGAGATAAGATCAACAGGCAGGAAATGAGAGTAACTGATCAGAGGCCTCTGGGAATAAACATTACATGCCTGGCTGCACAGTTTCTGTCAGAATATGTAAGGGGCATTATTGACATGCAAACGTACAGCATGTACAGTACTCTAGAGTTAAAAGAGAATTGGCCATTTCATCATGTGTATTAATCCTATACTTCAGAGATTGAGGTTGCTCACTTGAGTTAATATTTATAGTTAAAGACTCAATAATCTTACCTCAGAGGGTAAAAATTCTTCCCACTTCAAATTTACTTCAAGATCCTCCCCCCACTCCATCATTGACCAACCAGAGGAGAGCTACTGTTAGAATATATATCAAAGTCAACAGTTGTATTTCACACTATGGGCTATTCCCAAACCGTGTTTAGGGGATTCCACAACCCCTTTAAACATTCACCTTTTATGTGAACTTTCACAGACTGTGACCTTGGAAAAAGTATCCCTAAATCCCATGGTTCCTTTCTCCCCCTTCAGACTTTGGGTCTTGATGTAGTGACTGTACCATGGTGTCTTGGTGTGTAGGAGTAAATGCGACCAATGAGCACATTCCCCACACATTTGTAGGGTGGAGATCTCAATTCAAGTGTAGCTGTTGTATGGGATGCCAGATAGTTAATACTGCTGTTCCCACCATGAAAATGATGTACCACATGTAGTACATGGCCACCTGCCAAATAGTCATTTTAAATTTCAGCTGATAGTGGATGGAGTCAGTCAGTCAGTAAGCTATTAGGGATATTTTGAAAATTCCCTTTGCCAACATATTCCTGTAATGTGCTATTGTGTTTGATCTTACACTTGACCCCATATTCTGGTGAAAACAACTTGTCAAGAGCAATTGACCATTGTATTTAACAGCAATAGTGCCATAAACTGATGTTTGGTGAAAGAGGTCAGACTCTTTACAGTTAAGGTAGTAGATAAAAATTTATGTTTTAGTCCTTGACAAGTGAAGTAAGCTGTAGGCATGCAAATGGGATGGTGATCATGTAAGTTGCAAAATTATCAGTCCTTTTCCGACCTACTTTTTAGTGGGCTCATTTCAGTTTGGTTGTGACTTTTGAGAAAAGCTTGATTATAGAAAAATTGTTTTCTTTTAAAAAGTATTGTTGAGGCCCTATTCAGATAAAGCAATTATATTGTAGATTATATCAACAAGTATAGTACCATATCTACATACATAAATGGCTGGTAATCATCCAAGTTACTAATTGGATTATCTGTTCTGACTCGACCCACTTTTTAGTGTACACACACACACACTTCAGTGTGTGAAATACCATACCACAAGTAGACCTAGCTGCATTTTGTGTTGTTGTTATGAAGCATCTAAAAGTTAGAGTTGGCAGTTTATAGACTTGTCTGTATGCCAGAAACAAGTACAGTAGTGCACTATACTGGATGGTGGCAGAACTAGGGGTATAGGAGGGAGTTAAGGTGAGAAGACTGTATCAAATACCACACTCTCTAGTTTTTTTATTATTACATTTAAGTACAGTATGTTTCTCCTTTCTTTTTTCACCTGACGTTCAAGTTGGTGCACAGTTACAACATGAATTTATGTATAGAATCGCTGTTTTGACTACCCCAGGAGATTTGTATAGGTGGGGTGATTCCTGCTAATAAATGAAGTTACAATGAAGTATATCACTGCTGAAAGATAATGAAGCTTTAGGCCTAAATGATGAATTTGAGAGCTGATATAAGGTCGGCACATAGTCTGATACATTTTGCAGAGGAAGCAATTCCATTATGGAAAGTGAAGAGGTAGAAATTTAAAAATACTGTGTTGACATTCCTTTAAATATTGTGACTTGTTCAAAAGTAGAATTGCTCTCTAATTACTGTAAATGTTAACCATGACACATTTACCAGTTTGCTGGTAAGTATTCACTTGGTGATGCAGTGTAGGTATAGCCCTGATGAATAATCTTAAATCTACCATATACTGACAGTAAAGGTGTCATAGTTTATTTCTCTTTCAAGATTTTGTACTTTATTATTTCTTCATCATGTGGGGTAATATTTGTGGGAAGGTATGTTTGGCATGTTTCAGTTTGTTTGAAACCAGGGAATTTTGCTTTTTGTGTGTGGATAAAATGTTTGGCTGGAATTTCTAACCTGAAAATGGTTTATAATCAAGCCATAGAAGGCACAAAAGAGTCCATTACCTTGATGAATAAAGTTATGGCTGAATTATTTTCAAGTGTAAACTTCAAACTTTTGGTTTGAATGCTGATTCGTGCATTTCCTATGTGGATGTTAGGCTTTTTTCCTATGGTATGGGAGTGGGTGGGGGGAGGGGGGTAGAGTGCTGTGGGTAGAGAAGGGGGAGGGAAGAAGAAGAGAAAGTGAAGGTTAATTAAAGAACAGTGTATTCATCATGGAATTTATACTACAGCTCCTGAATTTTATCTGCCAAACATGAAGCACTGAACTTAAATGGATATAAACAAGCTTTATATTTTCAGACAGAAAATTAGTTAAGCCTTGAAAGATGAAATCGAAAATGCCCAGATATTGTATGCCTGCAGACGGACAAAATTTTATCTGCCTTCTGTGTAGAAATTTATTGTAAGCTGCACTTTTAAAGGTGGTGATTGTTTTCAGAATGTACAGTGAGATTGTTAGGGCCTAAATGGTCATTTGCTGAGATTGCAGTTTTTCATATAAAGTTTGTGAAGTCAGACACGAATAATTTGAATTTGTTCCAATTTTTACTGCCTTCATCACAAATATATTTATGTGCCCATATATCTAAAGGGTTACTGCTGTCTTCCTCATGAGCAGGTTTAATCTTCCCCTTGCATTCCCAGTACATTCCATTTCCATAACCAATATCCTGTCAGGTGGTAGTAAAGGAGTAAAAGAATTTCATTGTTTATTGTGTGAAAACGAAAGTAGAAACCTCTCCATACAACACAATCTAGCAAGCTTCTTGAGTGGGCATGAGTAAGACTGCCATCCTGAGGGGAATGGTTTTCTTGCAAAAAAGACTGGGAAAGGTAAATATGTAAAAGCCCCCATGGGAATTGTTACCCTTTCTTTTTCATTTATTTCCTTTTCTATTTCATTCTACATTCAACACCCTCCTGACCCTGGGTGTTTTTGTTAGGGTTCCTTTTCGGGGTTGTAAATTTTGAAGCAGAAGTGTTTGCTGTACATTTTCAAGTTCATTGTGGATTTGGATAAATTAAAGTCCCGTTCTCATTCAGAGTGTCTGGTTCTGATTGCTTTGAGATTTTTTGGTATAGTATGGGTTAGCTTCATATTACTGGAATGCTTCTGTAGGCTAAATATTGGTGTACAGAACTGTTATGTTATAAACATGTATAAATCTTAAATGCCTATGTGTTGCTGGTGTGTGGAATTAACTCAGTGCCCTAGCTTCAAATAAAGGTTGTGTAGTACATTGGAGTGTAGTTTGTCGATAACCCATTAAAGGGAAAATGTAGTCATCACCTCCTTTTCAATATGGCATATACCCTTGTATCTATATTCATGAGTGCACCATGTGGCAGCATTTGTGGAATTGAATAATTGAAGGTTATGCAGATGATGACGCCTTGGTTTACCTTGATATGCTAACGGTGAAAGGTAACTGTAAGGCAATAAAAGAAAATGGTTTGTAATTTGCCAATGTAAGTGTAAATTGGTTATGGCATGTTTCCTTAGAAAATGAAATGAAAAGCAGTACTTGGAATAGAAATAAAGCTGGTTTTACATTTGTACACCTGAAAAACTTTCTTCACATCTTGTCCAGATTAAGTTATCAGAAAAGTGAGTGACATAAACCAAAAGTCTAGGACACCCACTTGGCTGTCCCAGTTTGCAGTTCCCTTACCACCAAGGCCTGTTTGCCATCCAGTCAAGTTAAAGAATATTTTAGTTGTATGTAATTTGCCTGATAAATTTTTTAGGTTTTTAAAATCTAATATAGACTCCTTCAAAGCAAGGTGAGTTTTGTGCAATTTGTGTCTAGATATAGCACCTTCCCAAGAAGATCATTTCCAGTATACAAAAAATAAGAACCTGTATAGCCCGAATGTCTTTCATTATTCAGAAGGGTTTTATTCCAAAGCGTCATATAGTCCAAAAAAAAAAGGTAAGGTTTATTATTCCTAAGGGTTGTTATTCTGAATACAGAATGAGAGCTTTTATTCTGAAACGAGAATAAGGACCTTTTTTTCTGAAAGGTCGTTATTCTGAATAGAGAATAATTTTTGATCTTATATGTCCTAAAACTGACTCTCTAGGGTATTCAAACATTCTGATTTAAAAAATGAGCACTCTATACTTGTATCTGTCACATAAGCCACATGATTTACTTACATTTGCCCAAAAACCTGTGCACCTTAGAATTGGTTGGATTTAAACTGGACCCACTGAATTTAGCGTGGTCATTTACCCTTGAAAACATTCCATTCCATGATTGCAATTATCTAATTTGATCTACTTCGAGGGCCCTCTAAGCTTCCTTGCCTGGTTTTGAAATAGCAACCTTTATGTTTAATTCTGGATAATGACCATTAGTCTCTAGTGGGAATGTAACCCTCCGGA
Source organism: Holothuria glaberrima (assembly GCA_009936505.3). Classification (NCBI taxonomy): domain Eukaryota; kingdom Metazoa; phylum Echinodermata; class Holothuroidea; order Aspidochirotida; family Holothuriidae; genus Holothuria; species Holothuria glaberrima. The sequence continues at coordinate 8,991 of WURT03147603.1, forward strand.
ATAACAATCTGACCCTGTATAGCTCCTGTTAAGCCCTATACTTTAAGCGAAGGATATGTTTAGGCATAAAACTGTTAAAGGTACTGATGAGGAGGGTGTAAATGTTTTTTAAAAACACAGATAATCAGGTTGGTAGCCAGCCAAGGTACAGAAGGGAAAGTGGGAGATGACTCAGTGGGACAATTATTTTATTTGAAAGGGGGGGGGGGGTTAAGATGTGTAAAAATGCATTAAGTCAGTGGTAACTTCAAAGTTTCCAGGGGACAAAAATTTTCCTGGGATGGCTGAGTCCCCATGCACCCCCTCCTGGCTACAGGCTTGGAACTTATGTTTACTAAAAAGTTAAAGATTAAAGTACATGAATGAGGAAATCCATTAATATTTTTCCTTGTATAAAATTTCCCTTATAGGGACCATATCTGAATTAGCTAGATGCGTAGAGAATGATTTGCTATTGAAATGTTCCAAAACTGGTGTTGAAATATTTTTGTTGTTAGAAAGAGGTTATTTTTAATTGATTACCATACCACATTACTCTTTGATAAGTGAGGATAATATTTTTTTTTTAACTGTATGAAAGTGATCAATCATGTTTTCCAGAACTCCATGGTCTAATCAATCTTTAAAATGAAAGTTAATTGAACAAAGAATGTAACAAAAGAAATATCTTCTTATGAGTCTTTCCCCTTGTTTCAGATGTAGAAAATTCATCATACAGTACCTGTTTATAACAAAAACATCAATAAATGGTCAAGATCAGGTGGAACAAGTTTGATTTCAACTGTGGCTATTTTTTATATTCTCAAAGCTCTTTAGGCCTACATCACATTTCATTTCATTTCATTGACAGTTGTGACATGAATCTTCATGCTCGTTGACTTTTAAAGCCTGGGCATATTGAGTCTTTCACAAAATTCATTTTTTTTTTTTCAAAACCTGTTGAGAATTTACAAACGTCTGGATGGCAAATGGTCAAACTAGGAGATTCTGCACATTAACACACTACTGAAATGGCAATGGCAGGGTAATTAATGATTAAAACTATTTATTGATTCCTTGCCGAAGGCAGGCAAGGAATCTATGCGATGGTGATGTTGTGTGTATGTGTGTGTGTATGTATGTGTATGTGGTATGTGTGTATGTGACGCCTAGCTTGTAAACATGATATCTCAAGATAGCAATGACCGACACTTTTCATAATTGGTATATAGATTTGTCATGTTTAGAGGAAGAACCATATAGTTTTTGGTGGAGGTCAGAGGTCATATGAGGTTACCAGAGGTCAAAAACCAAAAACCTTGTAAACACGACATCTGGAGTTAGCAATGACAGGCACTTTTCATAGTTGTTATGTAGATTTGTCATGTTGAGAGGAAGAAACCTATTGTTTTTGGTGGAGGTCAAAGGTCATTTGAGGTCGCCGGAGGTTAAACTGCGAAAACCTTGAAAATGGCTTGAAAACACAATATCTCAAGATAGGAATGACCGACACTTTTCATATGTGGTATATAGATTTGTCATGTTAAGAAGAAAGACCCTATTGTTTTTGGTGGAGGTCAAAGGTCATTTGACTTCGCCAGAGGTTAAACTGCAAAAAACCTTGTAAACACGATATCTTGAAATAGGAATGATGGACTTTTCATATTTGGTATATAGATTTTTCATGTTGAGAAGAAGAACCCTATTGTTTTTGGTTGATGTCAAAGATCATTTGAAGTTACCGGAGGTTAAACTGCGAAAACCTTGTAAGTTACTTGTAGACACTATATATATCAAGGTAACAATGACTGACACTTTTCATGTTTGGTATATAGATTTTTTATGTTGAGAGGGAGAACCCTATGGTTTTTTATGGAGGTCAAAGGTCATTTGAGGTCACCAGAGGTCAAAAGCCAAAAACATTGTAAACACGATATCTCAAGGCAGGAAGCTTGGATAGATATCATTTGTAGTATGTGGATGCATTATGGTCAGAAGATGAACCCTATTGGTTCTGGTGGAGGTCAAAGGTCATCTGGGGTCATGGGGAGTCAAACACTGAAAACCTTGTTAACAAGATATCTCAAG
>WURT03147614.1:0-11057 GCA_009936505.3 Holothuria glaberrima
GTCTCAAGATGCAGGGGTCTAGTGTGAACACATCCTAAAATGATGTAGTCAAGAAGTATAAATTTGAGGGATGAACCATGATGTAACAAAGCTACCCCCTCCCCTAGCCCTAGACAAGGAATCACTAAGCCTTTGGGCTTTCTGGTTTTTTGTGGAGATCAGAGGTCATTTCAGGTCACCAGAGGACAAAATTAAAATCCCTGTTCAGGATATTCTCAAGGTAGAAAGCATTTATACTTTCCATACTTGGCATGTGAATGCATAAAGTTGTCAGAAAATAAACCCTTTTGATTTTGGTAAAGGTCAAAGGTTATCTGAGGTCATGATAGGTAAAACTTCAAAAACCTTGGGAATTGCTTGTGAACACAATATCTGAAGATAGCTGGTAAGTAGATTTATCATATAAAGAGGAAGAACTCTATTGTTTTGGTGGAGATCAAGGGTCATGTCAGGTCACCAGAGGTCAAAAACCAAAACCTTGAAAACAGGATATCTCAAGGTAGAAAGCATAGATACTTTTCATACTTAGCTTATGGTTATATTATAGTCACAAAATGAACCCTACCATTTTTGGTGTAGGTCAAAGGTTGCCTGAGGTCACTGAAGCTTAAACTTCAAAAACCTTGGAACTTACTTTTAAACATGATATCTCAAGATAGATGCTAACAAAACTTGATGTATACATTTATTTTATTGAGAGAAAAAAAACTTTTTTTTGGTGGAGGTGAGAGATAATGTCAGGTTACCAGAGGTCAAAAACCAGAACCCTGTAAACAGGATGTTTCAAGGTAGAAAGCATGTATACCCTTCTTACCAAGCATGTGGATACTTTATAGTCAGTAGATGACCCCTATTGTTTTTGGTAGAGGTCAAAGGTCATGTGAGGTTACCAGAGGTAAAAACCTGAAACCCTTGTGAACACAATATCTCAAGTTAAGAATGGTGGGTACTTTTTATACTTGGTATATAAATTTATCATTCATGCATGATCACCAGAGGTCAAAAACCAAATCCTTTTTAAGTACAATATCCCATCGTAAAAGCACGTATACTTTCCATACTTGGCTTATGTATGTGTTATATTCAGAAGATGAACCCTATTCTTTTTGATATAGGTCAAAGGATGCACAAGGTCTTTGAAGGTGAAGCAGCAAAAACCTTGGAAATTGCAAGTTAATGAAATATTCAGCTCAAGATGTGATTACAAAAACCTTTTATGTCCTTTTGTCAAGGAATCACTAAGCCTTTGTGCTTTCTGATTATTTAAATGTACCTACATTGTCTCTAAAATGGAAATACCCCAGTATCATGAAAACAACGTCAGATGCATTGTGTGAAACTCCTATTAGGTAAACAGCTTATTATATATGCCACTGTCCTGGATTAAGGACACATGAGAATGTGTGAATTGGAATTGGTTTATTAAAGACTACCAAAAGTTGTTAGGTTTTATCTGAGGAAACAGTTAGTGTTATGTTACTCTTTATTGGATCAAGTATCCTTGTATTTGAAAGTACCTCTTATTGCTCACAAATTGTAACTGTTTATTGTCTATGGAAAGATTCTGATGGAGAAAGAACTTGTTCAGTAGATTTTCACTATCATCATAGTATCATGATGTGTGCTGTACTGTACATTGAAACCTTCAAATAGTTCTTAGGGTCGATAATTGCATGTAGGCAAGTGGGGCAACAAACACTACTAGGAGTACCATTTGGTGGCCTGGCTTGAGGTCAAAGTAAACAAATAACATAACACCTGTTTCTGACTTAACAAAGTCAGTAGAATTATCACTAGTTTAGTGCATCTCATGAAGTAGATGGATGAAATTTTTATTATAAATTGACAAAAAAATCTCTTATTTCATGAGAATAAAGCCACTTGCAATTTTCTTTGCTGTCAATAAAAGCATCATTTAACCATTCTGAGTCACAGGAATTGCAAAATTGACATAGAAAGGGAGTGAAACAAAGCTAAGCTTGATAAATTCTTTACAATTTGTAAGTTCTTCTTAATCCTAGGGTGGATACATGTTGATTGAAGGTTGTAATTTTTGAGCCTGTATAAAGTGTCTAAAGTACCTTACTCCTCATTATGATGTCAGTTTTAACACCCAGAGCAACTGAAATCAAGTGAACAATTTCAACTGTAAGTGGTACAGGGTACTAAGTTCCACTGGCTTTTCTCTGGTTGTTTAGTTTTCTTGATGATCAGACCCACAGCCAGACAGTGTTGAAGGAGGGTGAGATGGTTATTGGGGGAAGAAGAGGTAGTTTTGGGGGAGAGGGAGTACCTACTTAGCTTACTTGTAAAACTTTTAATTTTAAATAAAGGGATGAAAAAGGAGAAACTTTGTGAAAGAGCTGCTCTTAAGGTATGAACATAAATATAAATTTGTCAGTATTGAGATGTCAGTTTATACTTGCATGTAGTAGGTGAGGTATTCCTGAGTATGGGTTGAGCATAAGGAAGGTCTTTTGCCAAATTTTATGTGAATGTTTGGGAGTAAGATGGAACAAGTATTTTCTTGTTGAAGTCAATGGAGGAATGTATTTTGGGCAAGGTCAGAATGAAAATTTTTAAGCTGGCTGTAGCTAAAAAGTTCACAAAAAAAAAAGTTCACAGAAGTAAGAGGGATCAGAGGTTTGATAAGATGTGTATAATACAATGGAACAAGCAGACATTTTTAATTAGACTGTTAGGTAATCCACCTTTTTTTTTTAAATTTTATTAGAGGATGCCATGCAAGGTTAAAGGTATAACTATGCACGGCAAAGGAAAAATTACACAAGTAGCTAGAGTTAGCATGTTAGTATTACAAGGACCTGGAGATTGTAGGAAGGAGGAAAGCATGAAGATAGAACATTCCAGAGAAATTGGGTTCTAATTAGGAAAGATGAAGAATGAGATATAGTGTGAGTGAAAGTGGTATGAACAGTATATTTGTGGTTCAAATTGCTGAGCAAATAATGCCAAAAGGAACAAGCCTTGGTGGCATGATAGTCTGCAGCTCCACAGAACAATGTCTAAATGAGTAACAGTAGAAGATAGAAAGGACAGCGAAGCATCTACAATTGATAAGAGTTTGTAGGGAGACTGTGAGAGAATCACATTACATGAAATTGCCCTTACTCAAATCGCCTGCCACTGTACAGTGCAAAACATGACCTCTGGTTGAAAAGTCGGGATTTTACTTGATGTTCGCACCTACAGATTATAGCTTAAAATTTTGAAAAATCAATAAAAATATAAAACCTGATAAGCGTCCCAGTGGCTATAATCTTTAGGTGTGAACATCAAGTAAAATCCCAACTGGTCGGCCAGAGGTCGGGTTTTGTTCAGTTTTGTTCAGTGGTAGGCGATTTGAGTAAGGGCGATATCACGTAATGCAAGAAGTAATCTCCAATGAGTTGGATGACTTTGGACTGAACCTTATCAAGAACAGCAAGAAAAGAGTAGGGGGCAGCATTTGTGAGAGCAATACTCCATTTAGGAGGGGGAGGGGAATTTAAGCCTTGTTAAGTTTTCACAAATTCTCAGGGTCAGAACAGAGAGCCATGTTTCCAAGAGGCATGGCAGGCTAAGCAGTGTCTGCAATATGAGTGTTCCAGCTCAGATCAGGAGCTGTGTGAATCCCAAGTTGAACAGTAGATTTATAAACTTGAAGTTCAGTACTATCCAGCGAGACTGATGGGTTCTTTGTTCCTGTTGATGATAAGCTGTTCTATCTTCATGGAATTTAAAGCTACAAGGTTGTCGACACCCCAGTGATCTACAGTATATAGACTATGGTAAAGTAGCAGACTAATGGTAATGAGATGCTAGGGAATGACCGGAGGATGAGGGATGCTTGAAGCTAGATAATGTATTAATACTGCACAGGTTATATCAAGCAGGTCATTAATGAAAAGTAGGAAGAGGATAGGAGAAATAACTGAGCTTTGAGGCACTCCTGCATTGATACAATAAGGTATAGATCTGATACCATCAACATGAACAGCAATGAAGTGGTTAGAGTGAAAGTTAGAAGTACACCTGATAAGTTTGTGGCAGAAACCAAAAATGGGAAGTTTGGCTAAGAGGCTATAATGCCACACACGATCAAAGGCTTTGGAAATGTGTAGAGAATTCACATGGTTTTCAGCAAATGAATCGATAGAACGACTGAACACGGGTAACATAAGCTAAGAGATCCCCAGTAGACCTAGCCTTGCAGAAACCCTACTGATGGTCAGACAACAAACAGATTCGCTCCAAATAGGACCGTAGCTGGTCAGTGATGATGAACTCCATTAACTATAGAGAGCTGGCAATGTAAGAGAATTTGTGCATGAGAGTTATTTGACCTTTCTACAACAAAACTGACAAGTTTTAAGTTTTATTTGATTTCTCTAAGTTTAAGAATGAAGGGTCATTTTTTCATAGGAAGGTTAGTCTACTACAGTTTGCCTTTTGTGTCTTTCAAAGCTGAAAGGTTAGTCATGTAAGTCTGGTGTCCCTTCTAAAGTTCTTGGGATAAAATTTCTTTACGGAGAAGCCCAGTCTGGTTCCAGCCTTTTAACTTGGGTTATTGGGACTAATGATAAAGCAGACTTATGTCACTGACGTATTTATCGCTTTGAGTTAGATTTGCAACTAGTTTATTGATTTCGTGCCGAAGGCAGGCAAGGAATCTATGCGATGGTGATGTCATGTGTGTGTGTGCGTGCACGTGTGTATGTGTGTGTATATGACGCCTAGCTTGTAAACACGGTATCTCAAGATAGGAATGACCGACACTTTTCATATTTGGTATGTATATTTGTCATGTTGAGAAGAACCCCAGTGTTTTTGGTGGAGGTCAAAGGTCATCTGAGGTCACCGAAGGTTAAACTGCAAAAACCTTTAAAAATTGGCTTGTAAACATATCTCAAGATAGGAATGGCTGACACTTGATACTTGGTATATAGATTTGCCATGTTGAGCGGAAGAACCCTATTATTTTTGGTAGAGGTCAAAGGTCATTTGAGGTCATCAGATGTCAAAAACCTTGTAAACACGGTATCTCAAGATAGGATTGACCGACACTTTTCATATTTGGTATGTGGATTTGTCATGTTGAGAAGAAGAACCCTATTGTTTTTGGTGGAGGTCAAAGGTCATCTGAGGTCACTGGAGGGTAAACTGCAAAAACCTTGTAAATGGCTTGTAAACACGGTAGCTCAAGATAGCAATAACCGACACTTTTCATATTTGGTATATAAATCTGTCATGTTGAGAGGAAGAACCCTATTGTTTTTGATTGAGGTCAAAGGTCATCTGAGGTCCCCGGAGGGTAAACTGAGAAAACCTTGTAAATGGCTTGTAAACAAGATATCTCAAGGTAGCAATAACCGACACTTTTCATATTTGTTATATAAATCTGTCATGTTGAGAGGAAGAACCAGGCTATTGTTGTTGGTGGAGGTCAAAGGTCATCTGAAGACACTGGAGGGTAAACTGAAAAACCTTGCAAATGGCTTATAAACATGATATTTCAAGTAGCAATGAAGGACAGTTTTGATATTTGGTATATAGATTTTTCATGTTGAGAGGAAGAACCCTATTGTTTTTGATGGAGGTCAAGGTCATTTGAGGTCACAGAGGTAAAAACCAAAATCGTTGTAAACACGATATCTCAAGATAGCAATAACAGACACTTCATATTTGGTGTATAGATATGTCATGTTGACAGGAAGAACCCTTTGGTTTTGTGTGGTCTAAGGTCATCTGAGGTCACTGGAGGGTAAACTGCAAAAAACTTGTAAATGGCTTGCAAAAACCATATCTCAAAATAGCAATGACATATGTGAGGTCACCAGAGGTTAAATTATGAAAAGTTGTAAAAAATGATATAGTCAAGAAGTATAAATTTGAAGGATGAACCTGAGTGCAGCAAAGCACCCCCTTTTGGCAAGGAATCACAATCTTTTGGGCTCTCTGGTTGTAGCAGTACTATATTATGGATAATCAAACAAGAAAAGTTACTACTAAATGAGACATGACTGTCAGGGACTATCTCAGGTTGGGGATTGAAGGGGGAAGGGTTGAATGGTCATAAATAAATGAATTAACCTAGAAGTAGCCTACATACCTAATTGGCAGGAAACAGACATTAACTTGAGACATTTTTCACCATTTGTGCAGATACAAAACCAACGGACCCACCTTCTATTGACGGATATTGTCCCCAAGGGTGGAATGAATCCAGTAATTTCTGTTATATGGTTCATTCATCTGGGCCTAAGGTCTATGTCTGGGAGGATGCCAATGAGCAGTGTCAGTCAATGGGGTCAGAGCTGGTTAGCATTCACTCCAAGTATGAGAATGAATTTGTGGAGTCTTTGATCAAAAGTCAACCAGCAATGGAAGACGTTTATTGGATCGGACTTTACAGAAATGATGAAGGTAAGTGCAAACTTGGTTCCAACCTGGTTTTATAGGGAAAAAGTCCCATATTTTGTAAATCAAAGGTAGTATTTTATCTGCCTAGTCATGACTTGTAGATGAATGTGGTGGAGGCTTAAAGGGGAACCAGACCCACAGATTTTGCAGCAATCTGCAAGTAGAGCCTGATTTTCTAATGCATTTTCGGAAAAGCTAGTCAAAACAGCATTGCCTCAAATTTTCATGAATTTTCCATTTATTTTTTTAAACACATGTTAGTAGCCATTTTCTTGTTTTCTAAAAAAAGGGCACTTCAAGTATGACGTAAAAGAGCCACATCTTAAGTACCACGATGTCTTGGTCATTGCACATGGAAAGCACACTCTCATATACTGAAGGATGAAACAGATTCGAGTCTTTCCCAGTGCCATTAAAAAATGCATACATACCCTACCTTGGCCTTGACATTAGGCCAACAAGGAGATTACTTTGCCAACAGCTTTGACAATTTCAAACGATTTTTAGGGTTTCACGTAACTGACTAGTCCATGTCACTAATGTAAGCTACTGCACAGTAACTGTAATTACCTAGCTTGTCGTTAGGTGCAAGAAGTCCTCTGTCCTCTTTTCTTTGCCTCAATAACTGATCAAAACGGGAATTTTAAAAAGGAATTCTACTCAAATGTATTCAGTTATATTTGTCAAAAATCACCGCCACCTATGATACTGTTAGCTCACTCCCTACTTGCGTAGAAAACAGGCAAAACCACATACTTTTCCAATCAGTTGCAGAACTGGTACTAGTACATATGCTAAGCATAGGAAACCACTGCACCTTCACAACAGATCCTGCTCTTGTTCTTTCTGTCGATGTTTAAATTCATCCTCTGTGTATTCAGCTCCAAAGGATACAGTAAGATTTACGTCTATTTACGTCCATGTTTTCTTTTACAAACAACCAGGTGTATTGTTTCAAATTTGAACTTGTAAGGTAATTAAAGAGAAGGAAGTCCTGCTGAGTGCTGCCATGGGTTGTAACGTTACCCTGTATATAATGACCTACAATTTTACACAGTGTATTATAGTCTGTGTGCTTTATGTGTGTGAATCAGAGTTGTGTTGTAGTGTATGGTGAAAGACGGTGGTGTTGCCAAGTCACGCAGACTATTTCTTCAGCTCACGGGTGCATGCCGGATATCATCTGCAGTAATCTGGTCCCCATGAAATTGGCATTTGTAGTAACAACTGCCTGCTTTCTGTGGATACATTGCTTACTTTCGTGCAGTGAAAGAACACAGCAAGACTAATGCTCATAGATGATTTGGCCATCAGAATTTGGTTAGATTCATTAAGAACAAACTGACACTAACTATTTGTTCTATTTGTTACAGATGGCTTCTCATGGACTGACTTCAGTCCTGTGGAGTATGACTACTGGAACAATAGGCAACCTGCCACAGATGACGAACAATTTAGGTGTGGAATGTTCAGTTCAGAGTTTGGCCAATGGTCTGTTGACAACTGTGTCAAAACAGAAGGCTTTATTTGTAAAACTCCTAAAAGTAAGTGCTTTGATTATGCACTATTTTGACATTCAAGTCTTTTTGTGTAAAATTGCGCTTTTTCCCCAGCAGAATGCCCCCTTCATCTGTTTTCTTTGAAAGAATTGTTTTAGTCTTGATAAAAATAGGTCACTAACAAATCCAGGTGGAATTCACCTTGTATAGAAGACATGATGACAATTGCATTGGAAATAATTTTTGATTCCTTGTCATGAGGTCAGGGAATCTATACCTTCATGTTTGGACAGTGTGTGTATTCAACTGTATGCATCTGTTTGTGTGTGTTTGTGATAAGCTTGTTAACACGATTTCTCAAAAAAGGAAACTCAGATGAGTGTCATACTTGGTATGTAAGTGTGCCATATTTATAATTTAGAAAGAGAATCTTGTTTTGGTGGGGTTCAAAAGTCATATAAGGTCATCAGAGGTTAAATACTGAAAACCTTGTTATTACAATATCTTAGTGTGTGGTCTTGATATGCCAACGAACCATATTACGAAGAAGAATTTTATTTTTAGGATGGGAGGTCAAAGGTCATTTGGGTCAAGGAGGTCTAACAGTGAAAAACCTTGAAAAGTGCTGCCAAACATATCTCAACAATGGTTACAATGAGGTATCTCATCAAAAGCATGTAGATACTTCATATTGAGTAGATGGTACCTGAGGTTTATGATGGAGGTCAAAGGTTATTGAGGGTCACTAGAGGTCTAGTTGAAAACTAATTAACATGATATCTCAAGAAGTAAGGGTAACCTTGATGGATATCTTACATGGTATGTGGATGTCTCATATTCAGTACTGCTTGTCTAACATTTTTGCAGAGGTGAAAAGGTCTTTTGTAGTCAACAGAGATGAAACAGTGAAATCCCTGAGAGTACTTATAACACAAAATTACTAGAAGGGTAGCTATCAGGGGTCAAAAAAAGCAGTTGAAAATACCAGGAGCTACTTTCTGCCAAAAGTAACTCCTGGTCCACTGGCTTTGTAGCAGGACCAGGAGCTACTTTTGGTGATGCAGGAATTACTCTGTATTTTAACATTTTCGGCTTTCTTTTTGTTACTACCTGCTTAAAAGTAGCACAACAATACAGAGTGCTTAAATCAGTTTTTAACATGGGCATGTGGTGACCAAGAGGGGACAGTTTCTATGAGCAAAATGAGGAGGAATAACAGTCATTATGCATTCTTGGTCGGTATGATTTGCAAACGATATCGTGAGTTGGAAGCTCATGCTGATATTATAATTGCAATCCAGCACAACCTCCATACCTGTGATAAAGGTCTGCATTCCGGGGCCGGATTTCGCGTAGCGGATTCATAATTGCCAGTCTATAAAAAGTGGCTAGGTAAGACTTGACATGATATTTCACGTTGAACTGTCGAATGTTGATTGAATTTTTGTTTTTATAATATGGTGAAATTTTTTTTTTTTGAAGTGGAAAATCATTCCTTCTGGAAGTCATACACCTTTTCAGTTACTATATCTCCTGAAATATTCATCTTTAGCAGGCACTACTTCGGAGAAAAAGCTAGTGCCTGGACAAACTGAAATTTGGTGTCACCGGGCACCTTCAAATCACTCGGAAGCACTAATTGCTCCTGTACACCTGCTTAGTTTTAACTCTGGTAGCTATAAGGGATCTCATATTTGGTATGTATACCCCTTTTGGAGTAGATGGTCCCCAGTGTGTTTGGTAGGTGGCAAAGGTTTTTAGGGTCACCCGTGGTCAAAAGGTCAAAATTTGGAAGACAGTAGATAAAGCAAGATTGCTCTGATGGTTCTCACTCTCAGCAAGTGTGCATTATCCTTATTGAACAATAGGTTGCTTGTTTTTCATGGCAGTCCAGGTTGCTTGTTTTTCATGGCAGTCCATGGTCATGTGAGGTCAATGGGGCTCAAAATGTCCAAACATTGAAAATGTCTAAACATGATATCCTAGAACAGTAACAGCCTTCAAATGCTTGTATGTGAAGATTAATATATTTGTCCATATGTTAAAGAAAATGTTGAAAAAGGGAATTGAAAAGGTTGAGTCTTTCTAGCTGTATTCCCCTCAGTTTTTACTAGTTTTCAAACAATCAATTGTTGGCTTAAAACTTTACATCTTGAAACTTTTGTTAGGAACAAAGAAAAGAGAGCTTTTCAATAAAATACATTTGTAATTTTTAGTTCCAGCTACAAGTCCAAAATCAACACTGTCATCCTCATCAGAAGCTACATCATGTAAGTTTTGAAGATGAAAGATACTTTCTTTTTTTTATGTTATATTCTTCATAGTACCCCATTCATGAAGTATGACAAAAAGTCTTAAAAGTGTCAGAAAGTTAAAGAGATTTTAAAGTGCTCTTGTCAAGCCTGAAAATGTCAAGAAGTATTGGAGACAATCAATGTCTTGTGGAAAAGCTGTGAAGGACGTCAATAACTCAAAGAGTTGCGGAAATGTCATGTAATATTTGAAATCCAAAACTCAATGAAATACTCTTAGAATGTTACAAAAGGCAAAGCTCTGTATTAAAATTTGTGTCAATTTTATGAAATTGCTATACAGGTTTAGATGTTTAAGTTCATTCTCAAAGTATGCACCACAAAATACCAGAAATCATGCTATTCATAGAGTAAGTTGCATAGGGTGAGATTTCCAGTATGGTTTCAATGAAAGAAAAACCTTTGCAGTCATAGTGGCATGTGTATGTGTGTGTGGGTTTGATTGAGTGTGTGTGCTCATAAATGTGAGTTTGATTGGCATTCAGACTAAGGACCTAAACAATGGATTTCAGGTCCTCAGAAGGAAACTTCAATAGATTTCTCACATCCGTGGAAGTGTGAACAATAGACAGTCTATTCAATTGTGAAAGTTAGGGTGAAGAAACTAAACACAAAGGAGACCTGCATGTGTATTTGTGATGCTTAGCTTGTTAACACAATATCTCAAGAAAGTGTTTTCAAGTGTTCCAGTAAAGGGTTTTTTATCCCCTTTGGCTGAGTATTCTTGTGTTTTTGGGGAATTTAGATTTCCTCTTAGTTTCCCGCCCTTTGGGAGTTCGTTTGTTGGGCTCTCCCATAGGGTTAGTGTGGGTACCAGTTCCGC
>WURT03147625.1:0-11057 GCA_009936505.3 Holothuria glaberrima
TGGACTTTTGCTGCTGTGCTTCTCTGGGAGTTGCTATCGAAAGATACTGATAATAAGAACAACATTGTGGTAAGGTTGAAGCGCGCAGAGAGCGTGAAAATTTTGATAGTTTGCGAAGGATTTGCGAAAATTCTGATAGTTTGAGAAACATTTGTGATAGACTGATAGAAAATGATTACAATAGATCCCATCACCCGGTCGAAAACACACCTCACCCCACCCCCTACAGAAATCTATAGCTTAAATGTCTTTTTGGATCATGTAAAAGAATTCTCCTCTTTTCTCGCCTCTTTTTTTTCTTTTCTTTTTTCATTTTTCCCCCTTTTTCGCTTTTTTTATTTTTCCTCATTTTTCAATGGGGGGGGGGGGGTGACATGGCCTGCTGGGCTCCCTGGATATTCCGGTGGGCCATATTATGAAACCGAATGCTGCAAATGACCTATAGTTATCTAGATTCGCAAAATTAGTACAAAACCTCAATGTGTGTTTTTATGTGCTTAGAATCGGATAACGACGAGAACGAAAATCTTAATGTGATCTGCTACTTTGTCACTTGAAATGACAGGACCCGGAATTGGCCCAGAATTCGGAACACATGAATCAGGACTGGCTCAGAATCAAATGTTGCTGGTCTGGGAATAAGCCCAGAATTGTGGTAACAGGAATCGAAATTGGCTCAAAATCGGGTTAGGTGGACTTAAACTCTGATACAGCCTTGCGGGACAGCTTACAAGTTTTGTTATCATTTTTATCTTTCTTATGCTTTGTTTAAGTCTTTTAATTTTCCTTTTATGACTAAGTATCCAGATTGATTATCAAAATGTTTCACGACTACCTCGGTTAACTTTTAAAGGTGAAAACATTTTGGAAAACTGAAACAACAGAACTTTTTCTTTAATTACTGGGCAGACTTTATATCCTTTATCTAAACAGATGCCATCGTTTCCCTAGTTTGGAAAGGAGGCGGATGGGGAAGGATTCATCGTCTTCTTTTGGGGGATAATTAATAACATACTGGAAAGTCGGTTATTATATGCACTTTATGCCAGTGAGACGATTCATTTGCGACCATGTGGGGATTACTTTAAGCCTACTTTTTAAGTGCTACTCGCTTATCTGTGATTTCGCTTGGATCAGTGATTTTCAGTTCAATCCGGTCCCCAAATACTTGAGGTGAATTGAGAAGGCGAAATGGGAATGGATATGATTGCGTAAGGCCTAGTAATGGATTTTTTGAGTACTTGGGTACATTGCTTTGTAAAATGTGTCTGAGCAGGGAGTTGTGAGCTTCCTGGTCTGAGTTTTCTCCTTTTTTGTGGGGAGGGGAGGGGAAGGGGTAAAAATTTTAATCCATGAAGGGTAAAAAAGTCTGAATGCAAATTGAAAGTCTTGAGGAGTGCCATTTTCGGCAAACAACTGGCAGCGGCATTTTTGCTATAATTTCTTTTTTTTTTTGTAGAATCATTTGCGCTCCGCTTAGATCGTGTCACATATTTATCCTACTACCCTAGAAATAATGCCAATACAGTGCACTGAAAGGGCCCCTCATAAATAGGTACACGAGACGTTTGGGATGCCACATTTTTCCATGCCCACTCCTCATGTGGGAAAAGTAATAACTATGGGGACCAATTCGTGTTTTCCGACGTAAAACCCAAGTCCTCAACCGTATTGAGGCCGAGATCGACATTGGTCCTCTTTGCACACTTAACAAAAATAGCTTTATCCAATGAAAGTTCCAGGATCTGCCATTTCTGATATGATTGCATTCAGTTGTTTTCAAAGGGGTTCACAAACAATGATGCCACTGCGGGGATGGTAGTGGTGAGGACAGCAATTTCCCTCCATATTTCTCTCCCCCACTTTCCGCAAACGAAATCTGGTACAAAGGCTAATTTTTATATAGGAAAAAGTCTTCAATGCAATGAGTCTTCAATGCAATGAGACTTTGTCCTTCTAAACTTTTTTGAAAATAAAATATTTCTTCGGCACGCTTCCACCACATCCGCAGACTGCAGGTGGAAAAATCAGGCCTGTATGATAACTTGAGTGATAACATTGTTCACAAATCACATACAACCCTTACAATTTTCCCTTTTCCCCTATCAAAATTCCATGCATCAATAACTCCGGAATTATATAAGATTTTAGTAGTCTATTTGTTGCCCATTAAAAGCCTTGAAGGTAGTAAAATGCTTCATTCTAATGCCTATGATAATTTTTAAAATGGTCTAGAATTTCCTGGGGCTTCCCCAACTGGCCCGTCTTGACCATACCTTTTGGGCCCGACCTGAGGTCCAGAAGAGGGCACCTTGACCCCTAATACACCTGCCTCGCGCTACGTGGGTCAATTTTTCTGTTGACATTCTTCCCTTTATTGTCGGCAAAACATGGAACACCCCTTTTTCAGAATGCCCTGGCGAAGACCTTGCGTGTCCGCCTGCAAACCAAACAGTGGGTCCTTTAAAAGGGTTATTATCAAAATAAACGAAAAGATAGGGAAA
The DNA here is from genome assembly GCA_009936505.3 of Holothuria glaberrima. Lineage (NCBI taxonomy): Eukaryota > Metazoa > Echinodermata > Holothuroidea > Aspidochirotida > Holothuriidae > Holothuria > Holothuria glaberrima. The sequence continues at coordinate 2,505 of WURT03147625.1, forward strand.
AATTTGAATGAAATGGAAATTTTTAAATTTAAAATGACGGAAAGCACTTTACTTCACTTTATTTTCCTCTGCGCTTCGCGCGCAGTCGTCGGATACCCCAATTTTCTCATTATTATATCCCGCATAGTGAGTAGGCCTAAGTTTAACTATTGCATGCAAAACCCCGTGGAACCACTAAGATCATCCACCCTGCACCCGCATTTCTAAACCGGTATCCCTAGCAACATGAAGAAATCGACTAGCCTTTAATGTGAATTAAGCTTATATAAAACACTGCTCTTTTAGGTCTGCTTAGTGCATATTTTAATGCTATTTTGCGAAGAGTTAAATGCTGTGGGAAAAGAAAAAAAAATCATTGCTGAAATGTCTTTAAAAATACTTATTTTCGGCGGACTTTGCAAGCATCTAGCATATGCCCTAATTGTCGTTGTACTATCCCAAAGGACAGGGTGAGTATAAAATTATTGCAAAACTGCATGGAATCAGTACAATCATCCATTCTCCCCACCGTCAAATCCTCTGCATATGCACACTGGGATATTATGGTATTTTTAGTGCGTATTCGGTGTTAATTGGAGATAGTAAAATGCTCTATTCTGATACCCACCGAACTTTCGAGAACTTTTCTTCACCTGGGCGTTGCCCCCGGATCCCTTACTCCTAGATGCCTCCAGGGGCTTTAGAGAAGGCCCCTGACTTTCACGTTGATGGGGGGAGGGAGCGCCCCCCCTCTCTCGGTGCCTTCGCAGCCTTTGGGTCATTTTCGCATTTTCATCCTTCAAAACTCCAGACAGAGATTTATGCCCGGATTTAGGGTGGGGGGAGGGTCCAGGGGGTCCGGACCGCCTGCTCTTGGCCGACAAAAAAATTTTAAACCATTTGTTCCTCTATTAGGAGAAACTTGAAAAAAAAGTGAAAATGTTCATTTTCAGACGAAAAAGTGTCCAAATCGAGGTGTTCATTCATCCCTGCACTCCAACAGTTTGATTTATACGGTAACTTAAAATATGCGCCAACAAACTGTCTCCATGAGACTGAGTAGTTTCAAAAGCTGCAGAGATGTATAGCCAGTGTTTCCACTATTCCCGAAATTACCCGAAATTCGACAAATTTTGGTGATGTTCGGGTAAATTTCTGGAAAGAATAATTTCGGGAAATATCGGGAAATCCTAGAATTGAAAGGAGTGTCACCAGCACTGGCGTACACGGGAGGGGGAGGGGTTTGGGCCATGCCTCCCCCTCACTGATGCCGATTTATTTTTTTAATTCCTGAAAATACGTAAATATTTTTAAAAAATTTTACTTCCAAAGGTAGCATATGCGGCACCAGATTGCATGAAAGGACACCTAATTTTTCAAAAATTTTTATGAACCCCTTCCCCTTAGACCCCTTCCCAGCCTGGCGATTGCACAACAAACTGCATGGCCCCTACTGAGAGAAATCCTGGGTACGCCACTGTGCGCCAGATGTATCCGAGGGGAGTTAATTATCCAACATTCAGACCCCCTGGAAAAATTCCTTGATCCGCCCCTGATATGTACATCGATACCTTCAATTTGCGTTACCTAGCAAGAGCATTGATTCAGAAGGGTGCATAAGGGGGGGGGGGTGATCTTGCCTTCCTTCACAGTCCCTCAGGGGCGAAATTACTGTTCGGCAATGCAGGCGGTTATGAAAGTCGTCGTTAAAGCTTACTACCTTGCCGTACCACACACAGCAGAGTTTGCAGGAAGCTTGCATTTGCTTTTGGAACTAGTGTGGGAAAAACAAGCGGACGTATATTTCATGAAGGAAACTTAACGCATAGTGCTTTCATTATTTATTCAGTACCACAAACTCAATCAACTCAGTGTGATACTCGATCCGCTCCTCCGAACTTGACACGGAAAAGCAAACATATCTCATCCTGGATGGTAGGTCAACAACATTTGTGCAATAACAGTTTATGTCATTAAGTGATTCGTGTTTTCATAAATGACTTTCAGTCGCGCTGTAGAAGGCAAAATTGAACTATTTTTCAACAATTACTCGCAGCTAGTAATAGTAACAACATTTTGCGTCTAGCTTGATTCAGTGCAGGGGCGGCGCCACGGGGGGGGGGGGGTCAGGGTAGGCATTTGTCCCCTATGGTTTTTTAGCCCCCAAAATAAAATCGTATAAATAGTGTATTAAGACACTTAATTTTGTAGGGGGTGGGGTGAGGTGTTACAGTATGTCACCTAGCTATCACAATATTAATATGATAGTTAAATTGTTCGTTACAAAATACCTGACACGTACAATCCCCGCGGTAAGCGTAACGTTTTCTGCTTTCTCATCCTGGCCGGGTCATACCGAAGACTTTAAAAATGGAACCTACTGCCATTGTGCTTGGTGCTCAGCATAAGCAATGGAGTAGGGAAAACAAGCCAGTGCGCCACAACTGGAAAAAAGGCCGTGGCCGGCTCGACGTAAACCAATTGGTTAGAAACTGGGCCGTAAAACCCCATTTAACTAACTCCATTGTTCACGTGAATGCATGTTTAATATTCCGTAAACACTATTGCCATTATGCGCCTCAGTACCTCATTAAGCGAACGGAGTAACTATAAACGACAATTAGTAACTTCGTAGAGGCCTACTAAGGGCGGCTACCAGTGTGATCACTCCATGTCGATTTATGCAGGGGCGGGACACAGGGGGGCAGGGGGGGAGCGTCCGCCCCTATAATTTTGCAAGAAAAGGGGAAAAGAGGTAAAAAGAAGAGGGGGAAAAAGAAAGGAGAAAACGAAAGAGACATCAGGAGAAAGCTAAAGAGAAAGAAGAAGAGAAGAGGAGGGGTAGGCTAGTCCTATATCTGATCCATATAATTAATCAAGAGCTTCCAGGAGGCCCTATCCCGTGTTTGCAGCCTTTAGATACCCTTTTATAATGCTTAAATGAAGCAAGGAAAATTTTCGTAATGGTTGAAGAATGTTTCTGTGGACTCCACGCACGTATTTTTAGGTAAAAACTTTCCAGGCTCCGAATAGAAGGCAGTAAAGTATCCCCCCCCCCAAAAAAAAGGGGGGAGGGGCTTTAGAAGGTTTGTTGACAACATACCCTTCTCGTAGACAACAAAGGCTTCTCTCCTCTTTCACCCAACCTCAAATTAGAATTCACTAAATTATGAACATTTTCAGCCATATATATGATCAGTTCCAAAAATATCCCAAAGATAGCACCATTTTGCATCTTAGCAACCTTAAATTCATAAAAATTTCTCAGAGGGGAGCGGGACACCCCTCTCCGTAGACCTCCCCAGGAAGAACCTCTTCCACCCAACCAAAAATTAGAATTCATTAAATTATGAACATTTTCCAGCCATATATGAGTTCAAAAAATATACCAAAGGCAGCACCATTTTGCATTTATAAGCAAATTTAAATTACCATCCCCTCCCCTTAGACCCCTCCCCAGGACAGCGATCACCCACCCTATGCTTTGCCCTTCCTATCGAAATACCCTGGCGCCGCCCCTGATTCAATGTAAAACATTCAATAGGGAAAGAGGACACCGAGCCCGTTTACAAGGGGGTGAGGAAAGGAGGCCGCTCCTAAAAACTTTTCGCCTACTTAGAAAATTAGAAATAACCATTGCCATAATGCATTACAGTATACTGTTATAGCTCAACCGTGAAAAATGTTCGCCCCTCGAGGTTATCTCATCCCCTTTAGTACCTTATCTGGCTATGAGCCTAGGGAAAACCCGTATCTCCAAGTTATACTCCTACTATCAGACGGGGTAACTAATTGTCCGTCACTAACCTAGAAATCCCTTTCAGTGCATCGATCTCAAGGAAAAGTCCGTAACGTCAGTATATGCATTTCTTTTTGTTACTCATATTTTCTATTTTTTGATAGACATTGTTATGCGTTGTAAGTTTGTTCAGTCTCCAGATACTCAGTGCACATCCCATGTCATAATCAACAAGTAAAACTAAAAAAAAAAAAAAAAAAAAAAAATGGAGTCACCAGGCGAGGATTTAGGGGGTCCAGGGTCCGGACCCCCCTGCTCTTGGCCGACAAAAAATTTTAAACCATTTTTCTCCTCTATTAGGAGAAAGTTGGCAAAAGTGCCTAAAAATGTTCACTTTTAGACAAAAAAAGTGTCCAAATCGAGGTGTTCATTCATCCCTACACCCCACCAGTTTGATTTATATGGTAACTTAAAATATGCGCCAACAAACTGTCTCCATGAGACTGAGTAGTTTCAAAAGCTGCAGAGATGTATAGCCAGTGTTTCCACTATTCCCGAAATTACCCGAAATTCGACAAATTTTGGTGATGTTCGGGTAAATTTCTGGAAAGAATAATTTCGGGAAATATCGGGAAATCCTAGAATTGAAAGAAGTATCACCAGCTCTGGCGTACACAGGGAGGGGGGAGGGCTTGAGCCATGCCTTCCCGCACTGATGCCGATTTATTTTTTTAGTTCCCAAAAATACGTAAATTTTTAACAAAAATTTTACTTTCAAAGGTAGCAAACTGCATGACCCCTCTTGAGAGAAATCCTGGGTACGCCACTCTGCACCAGATTGTATCCAAGGGGAGTTAACTATCCAACATTCAGACCCCCCCCCCCTGGAAAAATTCCTGGATCCGCCTCTGGGAGTTGGATGTGTTTTGCGTACAAGAGCATTTGCTCTTTAAGGAGTCGAACTTGAGTTCCGTGTTGACTCAAATGTGCTCTACGATTACAACTCTTCAGAACTGTAATTGTATCACAACTCTTGAGCCTTTTCTTCAATCTCAGTGCTGGATGGTAGAGGACTAGCTTACTAGCCTGTTCCAGGTTCCTTCACGCACGATCCCACAGTGTGTTTATAGACAACACATAACTAAAGTTGGTTGGCTCTTTCAAATACTGTACCTGGTAACGATATGTCGTCTGATGACTGTCTAGAAAATGAATTTTTACCAGAAGTAGTATAGATCGTCAAGCACGTGAATGGCCTTGGTTCACTAGCAGACTTATGCTGCATTCTATTAACCAGTTGGCAGTGTGGGCTGGGGAACTCTCAACGTACGCGGCACTTGGTTGGTTCGGGCCCTTAGCCAGCTTTAGATTTTTAGGGGGACAAGTTGTGATTGAGGGGGCATAACATTTTCTCCTAATTTAGTAATTATTAATTATTATGCAGTTTCAGTGTTCATATGGTGGAGCAGAAATATTTTTTGGTGGGGCATTGCCCTGAAATTCCCCCTCCCCGTGGCTACGGGCCCGGTTTGGTTCTATCGCTCCTGAAGTGGTGTAACGAATGGCTATACACCATTTAATTAGATTAGATTTGCGTTCACGTAACTGAGTAGATTTCTTGCAAATAGGCAAATGGCGTAAGAATCGATAACCAAAAGATAGAAACAGCGCAGTCGCTATGGGTAACCGCACTCAACAAAACTGAACACTTAAATATGACTTGCGTGTTCAGATTTACAACTCTTAAGAACTGCGTATCAATTTTGCAGGCTGAAAGATAAAATAAGAAGAAAATTCGATTGTTTTCTACGTCCACCATTTTGTCTCAAGTGCAGTTCCCGAGTTGTAAGTAAACGACACCAATGAAAGACTTTCAACTCTAACTTTTCAAGTTCACACGGTCAATGTACGTCAATAGAATGCAGGATTACACTCTAAAAACGGTTGGGTAAACTAAAGCCTTACCCAAGTTAGGTAGGTATGCCAGCTCCTTAAGTGTTAGGTAAAGAACTTCCCGAAGTTGGTAAAAAATAGCACAAACAATTTTTACCAAGTAAAGGGTAATTTGAAACTATCTTGTGATATTCTTTATCCGACAGTTTAGAAGGTGGCATACCGACCCAACTTGAGTAAAACTTAACCAATTACTGCCTTTTGATTTTAGTAAATTTGCTGTTGAAAGCGCTATTCCACTCTCATCACACTTCTGTTTTGTACTGTACGTCCTTTGATTCATCCATTTACCTAGCTGAAGCCTGAAACGCCCTAAACCAGGAAATAAATGTGTCCTGTAAAATGATCCAGGCAATTTATGTACTGAAACAATTTTAAGAAAACAACATTGTTTCAAAACGAAACTTGCACCGGAATGTTTTTATCCAGGCATTGAATCTTCACAGTGTTATTCATTAAGTTATACTTGCCATCTTGTTGTGTCTGTGCAAAGTATGGACCCTTGCACTACATATGTGATTTTTCGCGAGTCTGCAGGGTCGCAAGTCTCACTGGCGTGCCATGACCTTACTAGGACAGAATTGCTACTTTTGGGCAACTGTCTTCTTGTCCGTGTAGTATCTGTTCTTTTCAGCCAGTTGAGAATGGGACCACGCATGACAGACCCATGATGTAGAGATCTGAGGGTCGAGAGTTTAGTCAATTTAAGTTTTTTGTCCCGGGACGTAAAAGCCCTTTAGGGAGCAGAACTCCTTCGCCAGGGAGTAACGTTTGGTTTCGCCCCTTGGGTCTTCGCTATGAGTCGAGGGTAATTTGGAAAAGTAGTCTCGCTAGCGTTGCCGGATTTTTTTATTGGGGTGGCTAATGAAAAAACGTACAAATTTCCATATTCACGTCCAGTACAGAGTGCAGTGGATCAATGAACCCATCTCTCTACATGTTTGTTCCTTTTTGCACTCGTTTATGTTGTTGTATTAGATTAGCATAAACTTCCCCTTTTGTCATTTTGCTGGGACTTGCTTTGGCCACCTTGGCTATTGTCACAAAATCCCTCAGAAAGAATCTCCTTCAGGACAACTGACATACCCCAGGTTCAGTTTCACTAAAAATAATTTAAATGATCAACGATATAAAAAAGTACAAACTCGTATGGTTTTAAGTTTACTAATAAGAATAGTAATAATAATAATAATATGCTGAATACAGGCAAACAAAATTGACTGCAGTCTCTTTTACTGATAAATAAACACTCTTAGAGTAATCACTTCCTTTTTGAGGGATCAAACAAAATTACAAATCTCTCATCCCCACGGTACAACAGTTGACTAGAATAAGGTTCTGCTTCGCTTTCAATCCTTTTAAAGAGGGATTTGCATCACCCCAAGTATGACTTTTACTTAGGGGATCAAAAGCCTCAGTTGGTAACTACTCTTTGATTGGCATCAGAGTTACAAATTCAAAAGATACGGAGCAGTTCATATTACACAGCATGCACAGAGAGTGTATTGATTATTAGGGCCTTGTATACTCACCAGGATATGGCCTTAACCCTTCTCCGTAAATGGAGTGTCAGTGACACTTGGAAAAAGAGGCAATTTGAAAAAAATTCTAGCTGTGTCATGCAACATCCAACAGCCTTTATTTAACCACCACAAGAAAGTCAGCTTAAAGATCTATCGAATGATTCCTTTTGGAGGGGGGCGGGGGTTGACACTTGAAATCTTGCCCCAAAATATCAAAAAGTGATTGTTTACATTAAAAAAATCGTTCAAAAAATAAAAAAAATGCTAAAAATGAGGATTTTTGGAAAAAATTCATTTCAGCGCTTAGAAAACCCCCAGCCCACTCAAATTTCTTTTCTGATTACCTTGGAACCTAAACAAACAACACGAGAGATCAAATTTATGTTAGGGGCAGGGATTTTGGTGATATTTCAAGTAAAATTGCCAAAACAGAGCCTTATTTTGGTAAAAAAATCTATATTTTCGGTCCAAAACACTAATATAAATTCGAAATTTATAAGTCAACAACGGTAAGTCCGATCTTTTCCATTCAAACGCTTTATATCAAGCTACCAAGAAATATGAATAAATGGCAGGGGTAGGGTGAGTTACAGAGGCTTGAAGGTGTAGACAGATGCCATTTTCAAAAAAATCATCAAAATCAGTCAAAAATCTTCATTTTTGACTCAAAAATCCCCTCCAAACGTCAAAAATTGTAACCCTCAACCCTCCCCTATCTTTTTCGTTCAATAACGTCCATTACGAGCTACCGTACAATGTCATGCAGTCCCATTGAAAAGTTATCTTTGATACATTCCACCCACGCTATGTATGTGCAAAGTGTATGCAGTGTACTGTACTATACAGTGTGTGGGCAATTTTAAAGTAAAAAAATAAAATGGGCATATCTTCTCATTTTTGGTAAAATTACCTCGAATTTGGTATCAAATGAAAGAAAAAAGAATGCTTAACAACCTCATACACCATGAAATACCAAAAAATGTTATGACGTCATTTAATTTGCATAGTTTTCCAAAATCCTATCTTGTCATCTAATTTGCATACGTAATGTAATTGATTAACATAAATGAAATATTCATTCAAATCTCCTCTATTTGCTCTTTCCAATGATATCTAGGTTCTTGCAGAGAATATTCTTCTAACTTAAGCAAAAAATTCCTGAATATATTCCAAAGAAAACTTCAAAAGTTACCTTACCGTGACGGAAAAGGCTTAAAGGTTGTGTAACATGAAAACAACAAAAGTTGGACATTTGATATAAAATGCATTAAAAATTCAGAATATAGCCGCAATTCCCATTAAAATCCATCAAATATTGACCATTTTACAGGGTAATTTCTATTTCACACTTGTATCATG
>WURT03147636.1:0-11056 GCA_009936505.3 Holothuria glaberrima
AAAAATCTAGATTACCTAAACTTATGCTCTTGAGTCGATTGCAAGACCCTTATTTGCCTCTGAATAAGACCTTTAAAGGTGTACTAGACAGGAGATTTAGTTTAAATTGGAGGAGGGGTCAGAATTTAACTGTCTGGGGTGAGATTAGAGATAATTTAACTAGGGTAATTTGTTACAGCACTACTATGGTGTGACTAGGGAGTTGCATCAGTCTGTTATATCTCCCTGGTGTGATCCTGTTTGTTCTTGCTTGAGGAGTGGGAAATCATGCACTCGGTGTCCTTGTCTGTTATTATATCTGCAGCATCCTTGCAGTTCCGAGGAAATAAGCAGTTTGCCGTAAATTTATTTTAAAATCTCAACAAAGTCTTAACAACTTCCTCAGCTTTCCCTTATAAAGTATCATTCATATAAAGAAGATAAGTATTGAATGCTGAAGGTAACTAAGGAGTTATTCTGCATGAATTTCAACAAATTAGATAAAAAATATTGTCACACAATTAAAAAGTACCATTCATCAATTTGGGTAATGGGGCGTGCTAAAAAATTTGGTTGACTGCATTTTCTTTGAAGCTTATGTATTACACCAAACTCATCATCTGATGAATACTGCACTGTATTTACACATTCTTTGCGGCATTGACTTAATATAATGTACCGTATGTGAGTGAAATTATACATGTATGAATAAAGATGTACTAGTACTTACACATTTTCTACTTGAGGCAGGGAGTTGTCAAATTGCAACTCCCTGCTTGAGGCATTACTGCAAATTTTTGTACACATATTCGATGTATGTGGACTGGTAGTTTGTGCTCAAAGATATTGTAAGTATAGATTCCAAACTTAAAATGGTGTTTTGACTCCCCATGGAGCAAAAATATTGGGGCAGAAGTGCTGATCACTGTTCAGTCAGTTTGAAAAAAAAGGTGAGTGAATGTCTTACAGAAGTAATAATATTTGTTACTTTGAAATATTGTTAATTTATGAAGTATCACTCCTGAATAAATTCTACTTAAAAGAAATATCATCGTGGTGGCATTCCACATAATTACACTTGAACATGAATGCATAAGGTTTGATGAAGTCCATGGACTCATTCATTGGGCAGTTTCTATGATATCTCTGAGATATGCACTATTATTTGAGCAGTCAATTTCTTACATGCGCATAACGGGAAAGCAACCACAGTAATGTGTTGTTTTCCAAGCGTGCAGAAGTGTGCATCAACTAGCACTCCCGGATATTAAACAGAGAAATGTCCTCTGCGTGTATAAGAATGTGTTGTAAAAGGGCACGCATGCTAACCTCTTTTATTGATGAAACGTGCTGTAATGTTTTATTTTTGTATACAGATCACCAGATAAAATGGCACACATGTCAAATTCACACTTTTGCCCTGATATTCCTGTCTCCATGAGGAGTCCCTGAGTGTATATACAGTGTAGGTATAGGAGTTTTGAAATCTACATTTATATCTTTCTTTGTACTTACAACTGTAGGTCTGTGGTACCACTTTGATTTGAGACGGGGTGAGGGACACAATTGTTTCGTGATAAAATCTTTTCGCCTTCAAGCATTTTGCTATAATATTTTTTGTAGATTCTCCACAAGTTTTAGGTTGTCCAAAACTTTAGGGGGGGGGGTGGGATTAGTGCCCAATCCCTGCCTCCTATTGCTGATGCACATGACCAGAGACAGTGATGTGGCTGTTTAAAGGCCCATAATAATATGATTACTGCACAACACCATGAGCTTGTTTTAAACTACACAATCTACCTATGGATTAGAGTGAAGTATGAACACGTTTCTCTCTGCGTATAAATTTAATGTTTTGTATTCAGAATTGTGAGAACAAGTATAGATGGAAGAAATTGGGAACCTGAGAATTCCTTTGAGGAGAAATTATAGTATTGGAGAGAAATTTGGGGAGTTGGAAGGAAATTACGCCTTTTGTACAAGGGAACACAAAGATTGTGAGGAGTTTGACTCCCCAGGAAATAGAAAACATTTTTTTCTGGGAGCTGAGAGCAAGCACAGTACTTAGGAATACAGTACAAAGCTTTGTACAAGCACCACATTAGGTACAGTAAGCACGAATGTTGATCATTGTAAGGAAATGCTGAGCTCCTACTCATATCTCAGTGTGTCAGTGCTGATCATAAAAGCACTCAGTCATGGGAGTTATTGTCTCAATAAAGGCCTTCCTGATATAATATGAATACTGTTGATCAGATAAAAGTGGACCATCAACTTTTTTGTCTGCCAGACTTGTCTTATGTCATGGGTGTTATCAACAGGTGATGAACTTCCTGTTTAATTGTCATGATCAGCTTAGTGTTGACTGTAGGCCTAAACCATATATATAAAACATTTAGTAAGGTTTTCATGTCATTTTTAATAAAATAGAAAGGTATGTTGCCTTAATGTGAAATGTGAAAGGAATAAATTATTTTATTTGCTAGAGTATACAGTTGGTTTTTTTTCAGTTTGGCCCCCCAGCCTATAATACGTGCTGATGTTACAGTTAGACACATTTTGTTAGTAGGGAAATCTCAGTGGATTTGTCCCAGTAATGAAGAAACGTTGTAACCAGACATGCTTTTGTAGTCATGTTGATGATTTGAGGAGAATGGTAACCCTGAAAACAAGGAAGTTCTGCACCAAAAATGCTTGTAGGTGTATTATTGGAGGTTTTAGTGGTCACAAATCATGCATGTTTGACCCAATGTAATGATCTGTCAAGCATTAATGGCAGATATAAAACTTATTGATATTATAGTAATTAACTTTTTACCAGTAAATTTGGTACTCACAGAACATAAACAGCCATAGCAAAATTGAAGAGGGGTTATTTATGCAACAATATAATTATATTTGTAGATATTTGTAAATAATTTTGTAGACTTCTATGAAAACCAAGAGATTTTTTTGCCCAAAATTTGAAGGTGCAGTCTCTCAATGAATAATCATAGTGCTTTGTACCCACTAAATCTGGTATGTGCTGAAGAGAAGTTCTAACCACCTTCCAGAGCACAAATTTGGCAGCAACTTAAAAAAAAATTTCATTAGACGAATGTTTAGAAGACTCAAACAGCAATTCGCAATGTTTTTGTTAAGTCTACTGTCATTATTGGGGACAAAGCCATCATCTGTGGAACCTACTTTTGAGATTGAATGAAACTAGGTCTTAAGCTATCCTAACATACATTATATGTTTAATATTGAGCCAATACTAACTTATGATTCCTCGTTAAAAACAAATGCGTACAATTTTTCTTCTAAAGTTGACAAATAGAACTTACAAACTGTTGTCTATACCCAGAGTCGTCATAGCATTTTACCAATGACCGTTACAGTCCCCAAAAATATAAACTTGTGTGTCTACACAGTTCACAAATTAAAGTGTTGCATGCAAAAAGGAAAAAAGTTTGTAAAGACTGCTTAAATTTGCATACATGATTTACAGTATGAGATAACAGTAAGAACAATAATATTATGCATGGATCATTGAAGGTACAGTGAAAACTGTAAAGCAAACTGGCCTGAAAGTGGTAGCATTTCATACTAACTGTAGTTTGTGTGGTAGCACTATATTGTGAAACAGTTGTACTGAAGCTGCTTGACTACAAGTTCTGTGTATATCCAAATTGCATGTACATTAATGCATGGATTGAACTGATCTTGCTTAAGTTTTAGTCATACTCAGAAACTGGCAAATCTGCTGTGAATTCTATTATCAAAGACAAGGATGCTCTCTTTTGTGTTTTCACCATGGGCAAATTAGTTCATGGTCACAATGACAATTAAATTTCATACTAGAACTGTGGTTTTCACAGAATTCAAAATTTTAGTATGATAACATTGATTTAAGTTTCAGTGTCATCAATTGACAATGTCAGTCTGATTCGTTTTGGATAAAAAAAAAAGTTCTTTGAACCCCCCAAATAGGTTATTTGTAATTGCTTGACCCCCTAGCATTGTCATAATTCCTGCAAACCAATCAATCATCTGTATCCTGTTCAGCATGGTTCTGTTAAAAGAAACCTTGAATGGTGATATATTCAGGTAAAAATGATTCCTTTTATACCTTAACTGTTTGGCACTAAACATAGGATCTAGCAGTATGCATAAGGTTAATGCAACCATTTAAATTTGTGGGGCACAATATTTGCCTGAATCTTTGAGCTTTTTTTTGGAAGAATTTTGCTGGAATATTTTGTACAGACGAGATTCTTCCCCAAATTTTGGGTTGTCCAAAAATTTGTTGGCCCACAGGTTCGGCCTCACACACCTATGGCTGTATGGTTAAAAACGTGCATCTATCAACTGATTTCTGAAATCTATTTCACCCCTGCTGTCTTCATGTATTCTTGTGTGAACAGTCCCATCTATCGCAGAGTTTATCTCAATAAAAGTTTGTATGACAAATGAAAGAATCTAAAGATGTTTAATGTGAAGTGGAAGACATACAGGATTTATTTGTGTCATGCTAGTTGCACATTTTGGGCAGTTCAAGTGCACGTTTTCAAATGCTAAGAAATATCCTTCAAAATAATGCATATCTTATACTCTCCAGGGAAGTTGAAATGTACAAGAATGATTTATGATATTCTATCTTTTGTGTAGACTAAATGATAAATATGGAGCATCAGCTATGTCACATTTGTTATTTGGGACCTATTCACGTTTGCAATAATAGGCTGTATTATCTCATCCTCCAGCCTTCAAGTAAAATATGATAATAACTAATTTAGGCCTTGAATGTTGTTTTATGATGCTAAGCAACCAGAAATGTGGGGGAAGCTTATTACTTATAAATTGCAGCTTCAGGTCAGATGGCTCCAATTAAAACAATTTAGATCAAAGGTGGTTTCTTTTGAAAGGCCACTTCAGGTGGGAAAACCATAGATTGCTCTTGGATAAAAAACCCCCCCTTTTTGACCCAGCTAGGATGGAGCCCCAAACCTCTCAGTTGCTAAGCTTTGTTTCATCAGATGTCACTGCCTTTATCAACTCCTACCACAGTGCCCGTAAATATGAACTCTATGTAAATCTCTTAAAGGCAAATTAATTGTCACAGTGCTATCAGTTAGTCAGTCAATCAGTCAGCCAGCCAGTCAGCCATTCAGCCAGTCAGTCAGTCAGTCAGTCAGTCAGTCAGTCAGTCAGTCAGTCAGTCAGTTTGTACCTTCTGAAAATTTAATCCCAAAAGGAAATGTTTGAAAGTTTGCAGTCATTCTGAGAAACAACTTTCAAGTGTTGAAGAATATTTCCTTTAATTGAAAACGGAACATTCTGGACATGGATTTATATTCAAACATGAAACAGTAGTACGTAAGATAGGTGATGTAAGATTTGTGACCCATATCTTGCTATGTTGAAATGTCCATTTAACTCCTCCTTACTTCCTTATGTATATAGGATGTAATTCCCCTGCATATCCACAGTTACCATTTGGCATTATTTGATAGCACCAGGATGTTTCAACCCATACCCCAACTCTACTCCTACCCCCACCAGCAGTAGAGGGTGATGTGGTAGATCTCTTTCCATCTTGTGCTGCTTTGAACTAGGTTTGTTGTACTGTTTGGAAGTTTGAATATTTTTCTGTTTTTCCAGTGAATTTTCACACTTGGATTATTTTTCAGTGTCTTCATAAAGTGAAGAATATTTTGGTGAAGTTGAAAAGCTAAGTTGAACAATAATATCCTGTCTGTTGCGGAAAATAGAATTTTGAAATGTGATTTTACATTTAAAACAGACAATCCATGAAATGAGTGACCCATATTCTTTTATTTTGAAATGTTTGTTTCACAGTATGGAAACTTTGGTTTTGGCTAAATTGGTTGGAGATATTGTGTTGTGTGAGGAGAACTTTGGGCTTAAGTGTTGAAAATAGACCAATTGCTATTTTATATTAAATAGCTATATATTTAGAGGTACATTTAATACACTTGCAAGGATACATTTAGGAAAGCAATTAAAAAATTTGAGTATTGTCAAACTGCTAAGTGAGCAGGAGTCAAAATTTGTCTGGTAGACTTGTTTTAAGTCTTCTATCATTGGCCAGTATTCTAGTTTAGATATTTTCAGGAGCTACTGTGAAGTAGTACATGAAAAAGAGCAAAGCTATATTTAAGTGATGAGGTGTGTAATGTATTTGCTGGGTGATCATAAATTTAAATGGTTGTGATATAAACAAAAATTAAAGGGAAATAAATTGCATTTAAAATGCACCATGGCATAAAAAGAAAATACTTTTAATCACTATTTTACCTTTCAGTCTGACCAATAACCTCAAGCAGTAGTTTTCTCTCTTCAAAATATTATGCACCTCAAGAGTTGTGGATGTTGCATCATTTGAATTTTTTAAAGTTTGGGTGAACAAATTATGGTGCAACAAATAACTGAATTTCTTCCATTGAGGGCCTTACTTTTTGAAAACGAAGTTACCATACTGCCTTATTTTGAATTGTCTATCAGTCTGTAACTATTAACATCGGTTAACAAAATACAAAATTTTTTCGTAATACAAACGCAATATTTCCCTTTAAATTTTGTTATTATGAGTGAAATATTCTCATTCCCTCAGCCTATATATACAGTACCTTGAAGGTTCTGAAATACATGTAACCTCTCAGTTGATATTGAACTAGTAATAAAACCTTGATACTTTAAAAGTGACATATATACATTAGACTTAATACCTTACTAATAACATTAAACTTGTTTTGCTATATCTGTCAAAAAATCCATGATTCAAATCTTATCCAAGGTCCAGACTTTTCTACAAATACCTTCAAATGGGGAGAAATACTTATCATGTAAACAAGTGATAAGTGACACTCCATTGTTACATGAAAGTGCATGTTGGCTTTCAGATAATTTAAATTAAGGGGAAAAGAGTTTAGCAATTTGCCTTTAGGCTCGCACTCAACATTCTGGGATTAGATGTTATGTATAATTCATATATAACAAGGAGTTGTCTGAGAGAAGTAGGCTTTAATTTTTTCAAAGTCTTCCATTAGATGGAGTGCTTATGTCACTCAAACTCGGACACGGTAATGGTTTGGTGTCTTTTATTGTTACCACACACTTTTTTTTTGCTTTTGTGTAATTAGGTTATTGTTAAATGGAAGTCATGGAAGACTAAGGATGAAATAGTGATTCGTTTATTTTGTTTTGATTAAACGTCTTGGCCTTACAGGTATATACAGTCTTCACCTAACAGTACTGATCAGAGTAAATATATGTATATATATATATATTCCAAAAATAGGTGCCTGCTCAGTAGGTGAATTGCGAGTGCTTCATATGGTGTTTGAACAAAGGCCAAACCATCTTGGCTTCATAGCTCAGCCGTTGGAGCGTCCGCACTAGCAAGCGGGAGGTCCTGAGTTCAAATCCCGGCGGAGTCAACTTCTTTTCACCTCAGCCAGATTTTTCAGCTTCACAGTTTTTTCACTATATATATATATATGTATCTAATTCCCACCTTAGGGCGAAGGAAGTTGTTGAAAAGTCGACCATAGGGCGAAAAAAAAAAATGGATTCCCCTTCAAGTTTTCACACACTTTTTATATAGGAATACGTAAACGTGTGGTAACGTCCTTTTACAGACACAACCTATATGCTATTACTTCAAAGTCAACGAATTTACGGACACGCACCTGTTAACATGCACGGATGGCAGGCCATTGAAATAACGTTGATTATATCTTGAGGACGTTGGGGGGAAATATATGCTTATGTATTTTATTATTTTTTTTTTGCCTTTAGGTAGGAAGATATAAAGACTTTCGCCTTGAGGGGGAATTAGCGTTATATATATTTATATATATATATACATACATACATATATATCGATGATTTAATTAGACAAGAAACATTTAAGGATAGATTTGATGTATTAGACTTTTTTTTTTACTTAATTTTACACTTAAAAAAGTTTGTGTATTTATGGTCACTGCTGAAAAGGTTTTATTCTTTTTGTGACCACTTGAGAATTTTTTCGTACATTCTACCTGTTTTAAAGTATACACTAAGGTAAATCACCCTTTAATGTGCAAGTAAATTATTTAGCCTGTCCCTCTTCCAGTCCAGGAATTTGTCTAGCTTTAATATTAATCATTCACATGCAGAATGCAAGAGAGATATACATACAGTAGCCAATGTCAATTTCTCCCATCTTCCTGCCTCAAAAAAAGAAGAAAAAACTACCTCTGAAACAAAATACATCAAGTTTTGTTCTGCATTCTCCATCTCTTTACATACATACACCACCTCAAAGCTGTGGTTTCTGGTCTTTAATATGATGGAGGATTAGTTGTTAAACTATACTATAGGAATACTTGGTAGTGTTTTAAGGAAAATTGTGTTTATAACCTGAAGATGATAGATGTCTTTTAAGTGGATGTCCTACTGTCTTCTGTAGATGGAAAGGCTGAATGATATTCGTAGCATTAGTAGCCTTGTTCCAACCACAAAAATAGATTCAGAATACCTAAGTTGCAAATGAAAGTAGCCTTAAATATTTTAATAGTCATCTTTCTATATAAAAGCATTTCACCTTGAACATCCATGACTAAAATGTTGTCATCGGGTTTGTATATATTGTAGTTGCACTTTCAGCTGCTCAGCACTTAGGAATTAAAGCACTGAGAGAAGTTTGATTGTATGCAAATTATGTACATTTGGCATGCCTAAGGGTAGAAGTGCTACTGTATTCATAGACTGAGAGTCATTATGCATTATTCATATCTACAGTAAGCATTTCGAAACTGATAGCCATCTTGACCAGATCTCTGGGGGAATGATGTTTTATAGGCAGAGTAAGTTGTAACTTATGGCATGAAGATATTTTCTCTTTTCTTGTTTTTTTGTTTTTAGTACATGGCAGGAAGGTAATTGCAGTGCTTCATTTTGTGTATGTAATTTGTGATGTTTTCCTACTGTGAGTTGATATCCCTGTATGTACAGCTTGAAATTGTAAGTTGAAGTTGCTATAATCAAGTCCAGAAAGGGGATGATGTAGAGATGCTCAGAAATGGCCTTTGTAATAGCTGTTACCACCTTGAAAGTATTTATGTTTATAAGAGTCTAGTTAGTACACTGTGCATATTAAAGTTGTATTTGGTTAGGAAATTGCACAAAGGCCAAGGTAGTCTTGAAAGGTATGCCATTTTGAAAGGCACCAAGGCCATTGCCAAGTACATGTTTGGTCTCTTTCTGTAATGTTACACTATACTTCCATTCAAGTTTTTCTTGATGGTGATAATGTAAGAAAGGTATACATAATGTGTGTTACTTTCAGTGAAGCCATGGTAATAGACTTAAACACTTAGACCAGCCATTTAACCCCCATTAAGAAAGCTTTCTGTTCTACAAACTTGTGAATTTAGTTGCCATCAGGACCTGGCAGCACTGTATTAGTTCCTGGGCATCTTCCTTCTTCCTGTAAATTTTTCTTAAGAAAAGTGTAGAGGGGGGGGGGGAGGTTGGGATGGGAGGGGGAAGGTGTATTGATCAGGGCAGTTGGGATTGTATACTGATGCTGTATGTTTCACAAACGCCCTTGGATATGTCTTTACCAAGATATAGCTCTCCCAGGTGATAGAACCATTGCTTTACACCTGGAGGACTCAGTTGGCCTACTGACATTCTTCCATGGTGAATAACTGCCTTAGTTTTGAGGTTATATCCTATAAATTGTTTTATATATTTGTATGGAATATGTTTAAATTTGTGTGAGTTCATTTGATTTATAAAACATGTGGAAGTAAAGCACAACTCAGTGCTAAGAAATAGAAAGAGAAAAATTCCCTGCAAACTTTAATACTCCTATAATTGTTTAAGTGACCTTTGTTGAAGTACTGGTAACCAGTACCATTTGGTAAAGTATGAGGACCACTCCTTGCCCTTCACCATTGGTTGGCTGGTGGTGTTTATCCAAATTGTTGGTCTTTGGGTATAAAGGGAGGGTTCTTATCTCCCTGAGTCAATATAATCTCCAGGCATTCACACTTTGACATTTCCATCTTTGTGGTAGGGGTAAACATTTAAACTGGATGATTCTACTCAAGATATGTCAAAGGAACAGAGCTGGGGCTGCTACTCTTCCAGTTGATTGCAATAGATTAGTGATTATATTTTATAGCACCCATTTACGTGCAAGATACTCCTGGTGTTGTTGATTTTTGGGGATGCATTTTACTGGTTTGTTCATAGCTTAATATAGATGACTTTGTATCCTTAAATCTACATCGCCCTTCCTTACCTTCTATTTACCTATGTAACCCAGAAAAAACCAGGAAAACTAACTGCATGCAAATGTTTAGACTTTGGCAGCAAAGCAAGAAGAGGAAGGGCGCCCTCGCTCAGAGGGCACCGGGTTCTACTGCGCTATCACAAGTTTGCTAGGTACTAATTGCAGGTAGGTGAGGGTTACATAGGTAAATAGAAGGTAAGCATCGGGACTCGTAGATTCCCAAACCAGGGAGTTTTGGAGAATCTGTTGTAATGGTACTTATGAATGGGTTTCAGTTGTCACAGATAAATAAAACCTGTTTGATGGTTGTTACTTGTGCATTGGAAAACTTCCATTGGAATCTAATACTGTAAAGTTGTAGTACTGTGGTCCAGGAAAATAATGTCACTGTGTAAGGAGGGGAACTCCCAGTTGCATTTGTACGTTTTGCGATCAATGTTTGCATGTGAGCTGGGCATGGACGAAGTGTTTCCACAGTTTTGATGATGAGTTGCTATTTGTCATATACTCCTTGGTTAGAGAGAGGTATTTTTTTATGTACTATTGAAGATAGCACTTGGAAGTACTAAAGTACTAAAAAGAGCTATGAAAGATTTCGCAGATGTTTCAAAAAAGCTGGGTAGCTATAGACTACCCGTACGCTCTAAGGTTTGTTTGAATGTAGGTTGAAATGAACCACTCTGCTCAATCAATTGAGCAGTATTGAATAACAGTGTTCGATTTTAATGGTAGTCCTGGCGCCCGAGACAACCAGAAATTCTGCAGGACTACCAGATACTGCAAAAA
>WURT03147647.1:0-11056 GCA_009936505.3 Holothuria glaberrima
CCGTTATTTGCCAAATTTGGAGTCTCGACGGTTTATTCACCAATAATAGTCTGTCAAATGCGATTTATTCCTTAAATATTGGTAGTTAAGGTTGTTAAGTATGATTGCAAAATTGTAATTTCGCAAACTTATGCAAAAGTAATAGCGTACATGGGTATGACTGAACTGTTGACAAAAGATTTAAAGTACGTAATCCATCAATGCCATTGCCATTAATTGTCATGCTCATTACTCAACAATGGAGCTGGTTTTCAATGAACATAATTATGTATTGTGGTATTATGTGAAATGAAACTGCATCAGAGTCATAAGTTTTTGTTTTTGGAATTTTGAATGGAAAAAGGGCACAGAAATGGGGGTGAGGATGGAATGTACCATGTAATGGAGATGACACTAAAATCCATCATGCAGTGAAATCCCATAGATTTCAGTCAAGGAGTTGCTGTACATTGTCCCCCCCCCCCACCCCCACCTTATAGTACATTACATTAATACCTTTACATTTGTAACCTTCCAATTAAGTTAACCTGCATAATGTCTTGCTGACACGACAAAGGAGCATTTATGGTTCCCTGGGTGAGGCTTAAAGGGAAAATGCAGTGACCCCAACTTTGATAAGTGTAGAGTACCAGGCTGTTTCATGGATGGCTATTGAGAACCATGGAATTTTTTTCACTAAATTGTTAAATTTACAAGGAGTAACTCCTTGGTTTACCTGGCATTCCTGAAATATCATGAAAGATACATGGAAGAGAAATAAGAAGAAATTTGTGAAATTTAGGTGTTGTTTCAAAAGAAGTTTGAAGTGACTGCTAATGACCTTTATATTATGACAGGACCTAACTTTTTGTGGGAAGCAGACATTCACAGAAATAGCACAGACTAATAAGATGCTGATTACATGAAAACTTGGGAATTAGACAAAAGTCTCCAGATACATGTAAAGATTAATAGTAATTTGAGTTGCTTCTCATCATTTTGAAACAAGTTTGTCATTTTTTTAATTCAACTCAGTGGTGACCCGAAACGACCGTACATAATACCCACATAAAGTATAAGCCCATACTTGATGAGATTTTCAAGTTCTTTGTAAATTGTAATGTGTAACAACACATAATCACATTATTAGGTTTATATTGTTACAGAATGGAATTATAAAATGTATGGTAATTCAGCAAATGGATTACAAAACAGGGATTGGGATTTACAAAGTAGTATAAAATTCCTGTCTAATTTAGAGGCCACCTTCAACTCCAGTCTGCCATGACATCATCATCTTTTGTCAGGTCTGTCTTAATTGTGACTCATTAGAGAATTTGCTCCCTTGAAAGTTGGACAAACTTATTCTGTCCTTGAAATCCTTTCTTGTTAAACAACTGACAAAAAACCACATTCTTGCAGATTACATAGCCCAGTGACCGCCTATACTTCTAAGGGAATCTGAACTTACAGTCTTTTGTTGAGCTGTGAAGACCTGGTAGAGATTCCAAGGACATTTTGTTGTTTGCTGTTCTCTATTGTTCAGTCAGCCAAGTCATGAAGTCCACCTTGAGGGGGCAGATTTTTCTAATGTAATTAGTGAAAGTTAATGTTAGTAGAGATACTCTAAGGTGCTCATATATTCCTAAACCAGGTTGTTTGGTTGACTTTATCACATGATATTAAGTGAAATAAAAGTTAATTATCCACCTCACATGTATTTGAAATACCAGGTCTTGGTTTAAAATGCTGATGAACAAGAAACATGACATTTATGAACATTGTATAAAGCAAAAGTCCAGAATGCCCAAGATAGGTAATACTTCTTTCACTAAACCAAATGTATATAATGAGCATGTTTTGTCGAGTGCTGTAAAGTCATAGAAATTTTATCACTGTTAGGGCAGCTAATTTATGTATTACAAAAGTACATTAGAAAATTCTGCCCCTTGAAAGTGGACGTCATGACTTAGCTAAGAGCGTCACGACTTGGCCGATTTTTTAACAATAGAAAACTGCAAACAACAAAATGTCCTTGGAATTTCTACCAGGTCTTCACAGCCCGACAAAAGACTGGGAGTTCAGATTCCCTTAGAAGTAAAGGCGGTCTCTAGACCATGTAATCTGCAAGAATGTGGCTTTTTTGTCAGTTGTAAAACAAGGAGAGACTTTAATTAAGGACAGAACAAGTTTATCCAACTTTCAAGAGAGCGAATTCTCTAATGGATTGCAGAAACTTTGAACATTTCTTCAAGTACATGCCAAAACAGTTGAACATTCATATTATTAAACCTGCATGCTGTATAGTACGTAGGGTTCAATTTCTCCTGTAAACTGTGCAGCAGACTTATCCCTCCTTACATCTGACCACATAGAAACAAATCCACTTAACTGATTAAACAATAACCATGACTGAGTGGTTTGAGCAGCTTTTAACAAAGGTGCCCATTGTATCGTTACAATTTTCTGCCAGTGCTTCCCCAAGTTGACCATTGTTTGCTAAGCACACTAGCCAGCCCAGCTGTGTAATGAGACTTGTGCTTGATTGGTTTTGACATTTAGACCCGACCACAGCCATACAAATGCAGGGTTGTAACATGCTGCATTAGGTACTGGGAGAGAAAAACGGTATGTATACCTTTAAGTGTGTTGGACCCAATTTGCAATTTTCTCAAACAACTGAAAAATGATGACACTCATTTGTGTGACTAAAATTATGATCCATCAAGGCCATCTTTACCTCAGTTCTCATTACTGTATTTGACAATGAAATGCTTCCAGGTATGCATATTAAGAGGGTAAATTTTTAGTATTTGTGTACAAGGAGAGAGCTGGTTCCTGGACACACAGCCTCTGCATGCATTGATCATCACTAGGCTCTAGCAATTATTGAGACCTCATGAGAGAATCTCTCCCTTGGATGGCTGACCTAGGTATAACTATGGTATAAAGTGGGAAATTTTTTACACCATGAAAACACAAGAATTTGAATGTATTTCCTTTCTTGTAACATGTCCATTGTTCTCTGGCATTTGCACTGTAAAACACTTTTTTCAATAAACCTGAACAGTTTTTTACTGTTTTAAAGTACAATTGAATGCTAATTTTCTTCTGAGTTGAATTTGAACATATCCTTTTCTGTAACTGTACAATTTTAGTTCTTGAAAGTTATGGGGATAGATACCCACTTTAAGAGAGTTAATGAAAAACTTGCACACAGAGTCATGAAACATCATGACAGTAATTAGACATGTTGATAAGTCCATATATTCAAGAGAACAAATTCTTCATTGTTGCTTTCATCTTCTCATCAATCTCAACATTTACCTCAAAACATTAAAGCAGCTATTAAGAGCTTCGAAGTTGTTTTGCTCCTCATAACACTCTTTTGTTTACCTGTCATCATCAACCTAACGGTTTTGTACTCATAAATCTGTATTTAAAAGATCGACAGTGAATTCTCATCAATAACTTCGTGAGCTGGTCCTTTTGCTCTTTGTACTTCTTTCTAGACGCAGATATTTGTTTGCTTTAGATGTGTATCACAATTAATTGTATCATACCATTAATCTGTTCTTAGTACGCAGTCACCCTCAAAGATGGTCTTAGTTGTAAATACCGTTTCTTTTACATGCCCAAACAGGCCACTACGTACTCGATGTTCTCTTGTATACCTTCAGCCCATTAAGTTATGATGCTATTTTGAATTCACTTGTAAAAATAGACATCTCAGGTCTGTTTGCTCTAATGTCATTCAACCGAAGAGAGACTGGTTGGCGACATTTGGTGAAGCATTGATTTAAAATCACAAATTTTCCCCCAGTGGCCACAAAATATATGGTCATTACACTTTTAAGGGGAGTATAAATCACTTGGTTGGCATATGTCGGTCGAGAATTTTTAGTCTTCAAATCAGAACAGTTATTGAAAAATGTTAGGAAGGTTGGAAATAGTACATTTCCTTCCAGAAATGTAATGATAATTGTATCTGCAGTGCTTTTGACTCCAGTCTGCAGCTATGAAATTTTCATATGTATGTTACAGCATAAGTGGTAAAGTTATTAGATAAAATATTTTATATACCTTGATTAGGAAAGAAGCATTCAGGTCATTTATGGCCACTTCTGTGAAAACCAATGTTTGTTAATTGATGAATGTACTTTACTTTAATGCAAATTTAGATCTCAAATGTAATGTAAATGTCATGCTACTCAGGAAAATTTGGGGCATTTCCATCAATTTAAAAAAAAAAAAAATTGGTATTAAGATAAAAATGAGCCTTGAAGACAATTAATTAACTTGGGGCATTTGAGTTGGTCAATTCCGCTTAGCTGCTGCTTAATGTTGAGGTTCATGGGTGGAATTTTTAGGAATCAATCTAGGAAGCTCCTTGCAAAAAAGTTACGGGAAATTTTTGATTGTTGTAATGTAACCTGGTCACTAAGTGATTAAATGCCTTCAGAATTATTCCAGTCACTCTGGGGAACTGTTACCAGGGGTTGTTGGCTTTGCTTTGAATGCTCTTTTATCTCTGTGGGCTAGAAATCTAAATTGGATGCTAAATGGTAAAACCAGTTTCAGAATAAAGAATGTGAAATCTAAACCAGGTGCAGGGCCTGGTTTAAATGGCTTGGCTATAACCCTGAAGTGGGAGGAAATTTACATTGAGGACACAAAAAATGAAAACTCAAGGGAGATTTGGTTAATTACTTACCTTGATAAATAATTTGTTTGTCATCACTAATGCATGTAATGATAATTTAAATGTTGGATAATGAAATTATGCAAATTAGCTTTTGATGGAAAATATTTTGTTGCTGTTTGCCTTTCAGATTTAATCGTTGTTATAGCTTCTACTGCAGTATTGTGTTTCGGGTCCAAAGGTCAGGTTTTTGCAGCTTCTGCAATAAGGTAAGTTCTGTTTTGTTTTTATGTAAGATAAAAGCATATGTCATTAAAATATTGGCCACATTCTGCTGATGGTATAGATGGAAGAAAAGTAGCAAAATTTCACAGTAACTGGAATTATATCTGAAGGGCGCATTGACCATTAGATGGACATAGTGTAGGGTTGAGATTTGCATGGAACTGGTGCTTGCCATACTCTTGTTTGCAATTTTTTGGACGTCAAATCAAGGCTGGCAAAGATGTCCATTAGATGTAGTTCTGACTAAAATCCAACTGTTCCAAGTTCAATGATAGAGTGTTGTCCCAACTTCAGGAAGAGAAGTACAGTAGTTTCAGTTGTCCATCTTACATCTTGTCTAAGTAAGATATGGGTTTCTCCTAAAGGAAACTTCCAACCAATTGGACCAATACCTGACCTTCATCCAGTGACAAAATATTTACTCTGGATTTGGCCAAAAATTTACGGAGCAGTTGTATAAAGTTTTTCATATATTGAAAACGTGTTTTAAAAACAATTTGTATGCTGCACCTGAGCCTTTAATAATAATTTTATCAGAAAGGATCAGCTGACTACCTTTGCATGCCAATTCAGTCACACATTGTTGTAAAATTCATAAGTTACATTTTCGTTTTTGTTTCTGTTTTTGCTCTTAAGTGATTTGGTGCAAATTAAAAGGAATCAGATGTGATATGTATGTGTCTGAATATCAGGTCTAATTTTAAGTGCATGACTTCAATATGATCATTTCATAAATATTTTTTAATGGAGGTAATTGATACTAGATGTTTGTAGCTTCAGTTAAAGCTTTGGACTTGTGTGCATTTGAGTTAATCAGTAAGCCATTGTTAGTTAATGAACACTTCTATCTCGTATAGATGTCCATACCTTATGCTACAAACATTTTATGGTAAATACCAAATCCCCATAAAATTCTTCTGAGCAGTGAAATTGTTAAACAAATTAAGCTAGCAACCAAGCCCTTTAAGTCCCCTTATCTGTGAATATACACAATTTAATGACCATTTTGGTCATTTAATGACCTTTTCCATTGTTATCTGAATACAGAAGTGCTAAGGCACTTCCTCAATTCACAAATCAATAGGAAAACAAATAAGAATGTTGTAGTTAATAGTAAAGCTACTTTAAAAGCCCTTATCCATGGCAGCTGGGATAAAAATAAAAGGGCTTTCCTTTATTTTTCTTGGGTGCTATCCATCTGACAAAGTCAGTAGCATGCCGCACTGAAGCACCTTAGGGTGGACCAGAATAACTAGCCGACTTAATTTGCTTTGCTTTTTCTTGAGTGCTTTAGTCATGGTGAAGCATTTAAAGGGAGTTATTTCTTGTAAGGACAACTGTATCCTTAAGCTACAATCTTCATGACAGTTACTTGGCATTTCATTCAGTGGGTTACATTTTATTATGAAATCCTACCTAGAATTCAAGGAAAACACTACTGTAAAGCAATATGTGGACCTCATCAGCACCTACAATATATTCATGATTACCTAATATTTATAAAACTATTAGCTGAGAAGAATCTTGGAAAAATAATTCACTTTTGTCCTGACAGTCATTGAAATAACAATCCTTCTCCTGAATATTCACACCTGTAGACTCCCCTGGAAAGTATGTCACTCCCTTCAAAAGAAAATGTGAGATTCTTCTCTTCTGAGTGGAAGCTTAGATCAAAGGAAATGAAGGCATGTGATGAGAAACTTGCATTTGTCAGTATAGAACCTTAAAAGATGACATGTTGCCTAACCTTTTAAAAGACATCTCCATATGAGCTACCAGATTGCTTCATGTTTTTAATCATGTTTGGACAACAGCTGTCAGGCCTTGGAGCTGGGGCTTGTTTTATGCTGTATAAATTACAACTTCATGTCAATTTTAGCTAACAACTGCAAAGTTTAGGTCAGGTTTGGTTTTTTCAATGGTCAGTGCAGATGGGAAAACTACATTGCTTTTTTGGATGAGCCCAAATCTGGTGGTTGCTAAGTACTGTAAACTTCATTGAGTTGAATGCTACACTCAGCCACAGCATAGGTCAAGGTATGCTACATAATTGCCACCTTAGAAGCCTGTTCCTATTATTTCATCTTGACTTGAGATTGTCAGCTGGTCTTCTTCAGGCATCTCCTTTTCATATTTTCATGGCGGTCCATCTTGATTCCAGATGTAGATACTTTAGCTAAAGAGGTACAACAGTCTTGACTGCATAAGTGCATGTGATAATTTCTTTATCTACAAAGGGCTGTCAGTTTAAGTTAATGGCTGTTTTATCATGCTGTAGTAATATTAGATGGCGCTGTCCTTGAAGGTTATCATCTCTTAATCTTTGCCCGAGTTTTGTTCTATAAGACTGTCAAGTTGCATGCTTGGTCTTCTGTTGGGAATCAGAAGGAGAAAAAAAAAATAATTTGAAATGCGACAATATTACAAGTGACATATATTTGAAGTTAGCTTCATCACAAACATAGGTAAACAACTGTAGCATTGCCCATATCATTAATTATGATGTAAAAAAGTATGCAAAGACAGAGCGTACAGTCCTAGTATTAAAGAAATGAGACCATTTAATCTTTTCTTGAAAGCTGTGAATCACCATTGTACTCTATTGAAATTTCATGAATCTACCGTAATGTTTTGTAAAACAGGCATTATGGCTACGTTGTATCGTGTCCATAGAATTTAGGTACTTGAAAAGTCATTTTGGTGGAATTGTTGAGCACAATTTTGAGTTGAATGAATTTTGCTTTCCGTAAACAGGAATATTGGTGGCTTCATAATGCAGAACTTGTTTGAAGTAAGGTGTATAAGATCAAAAAGCTGATGTAAAGTTCCACAGATGTTAATATGAGCTCTATCTCATACAAGTCTGAATAAATGTTCACATTGTCTTCCTTGAAACTACGAGAGTGCAAGACTTGAAGGGAAAATGCAGTCACTCTAATCAGAGTTAGTATGCCCCATCACTCTAGTTCATGAATGGCCTATTTTGATCATGTGACAATATTTTTGTTAGTGAATTATGAAATTCAAGGAGAATTTCTCCTTGTTTTACCTATTGTTTGTATTAGTTAAATGTCTTGAGAGGTAAATGCAATAGGAGGAGATTTGCAAGAGTTTGCTGACTTTTCAAAGCAAATTTTGGGGTGACTGCCTATTGCCTTTAAATAATTTGACAGAATACAACTATATCGACTATTTTAGAACAAAATAAATTTTTTGCATTAATAATGTTGTCACCATGGAAATGTGTTGCAATTAAACAATAAGTCCCAAGAGCACACTTACTATATATGATCACTGGCTTATACCAAGTGAAAAAGGAGCCCATAACTGTCAAGTCTGGGCTCTACTAAAATGAAAACTTCATGGAGAAGTACAGGTACACTAATTTCACTGTCTATAGCCTTTGAAAAATGGAATTTTGTACAAAATGAGAGAAGTTACAAAAAAGTGGTGAAATTTTGTAAATACTGTGGCTTCTTTAATGATGCATGTATGATGCACATTATTGATTTTTTATAATCAAGGCAATGTGTATAAATGTCAATTTTTCATAAACTGGGTATATGAAAACAACAGGGAATAGTTCATTTGTTGAGCTGCCCCAGATGTCACCCTTGAGGTAGTCAATCATAATACATTATTTAATGAATTTATGAATAAAGTTTTCAGTTCCTACCAATTAGCCTCAAGTGATACCACACCTGATATATTGTTTTATATGTCAATGTTTATTTATCCTTTTTGAACCATACAGTGAAATAAATTTGAAGTGGATGGAACCAACAAAAAGGGGATAAATGGTTTACCAAGATAAAAAAAGAAAATGAAAATTTCATTATTATCTCAGTTTTGTGAGGCGTTGAACATTTAGAGATTTCGTAAACAACTGAACATTTGTTTTAATGGGCAATCATTTTATTTCAATCAGTTAAATTGTATAAATATATGAGGGCCTGACTTTTGACTTTTGAATAAGTATAATTGCCAAGTTAACATTAATATTGTCACAGATAGTAGGGGATTTCACAATTTTACCATCACATTTTCCTAAGCAGCAATTATGCTGGTTAGTCACTTGGGTCCATTGTTCCTGAAGCACTTACAAACACTTATGAGAGTATTTTCAAGTTTTGATTTGTGATTTTCACTTCTTTCTGTTATTTTTTTGCTTCCACAGAGGGATTCGGTTTCTCCAAATTCTTCGCATGCTTCATGTGGATAGGCAAGGAGGTACATGGCGATTATTGGGATCGGTAGTCTTTATCCACAGACAGGTAATGCTAGTAGTTAATTACAGTGGAACGAGATGTTGTAATGTTAATGTTGTCATACTGCAATTAAAAATGCTTTAGTAGTTGAATACAAACTGCATTTCCTTTTCCATTGTATTCCTTTATTTCTGTAAGATATAAGATATAATAAGATATAAGAAACTTTATTTACCATGGAAGGAAATTGGAGTCATTTCATCTCGTAAAACATATAAGACACTTAAAAACACATGACAAACACATAAAACACAGATTCAAACATTGAAAATGTAAGAAAGATAAAACAACTACATAAAACTACGACTAAAAGAATGTAATAACAGATAAAAATTAAAAATTGCCCCTACTTCCTTATAAAATTGTTGGCAAGAGTAAGTGTGGTAAAAACGATTTTCTGTATCTTTCGGTTCTACATTTGTTAACAATTGCCCTACCCGTACGTGTGCTGAATTCAACTTTAATTCTTAGAGGGTGAGGGTGATTCTCCATTTATACAGGTACATACTTTCTTAGCTTCATGACCCGACCTCTCTGCATCTTTGGATTCATACACTATTGTCTGAAGGAGTATGTAATGATGGGTAGTCAGTGGCACTTTATACACAGTATAGCTTTGGTTGGCTCTAAAGGCTGGTTCATCTATTCTTGAATATTAACACGCCCATGTAAAATGTTAACATGCCTATGTAAAATACAAATGGACATATGACTCCATTCACTCCACGTATGGTTTTGTATATTGTGACAGTCGTGACATATTTTGGAGTATGCAAAGAACACCACACAATCAGTTGTTTCTGCTTTGACAGTACAGTGTTCATGTCTCCTTTATTTGGCTACGTGCCATTTACCTGCTTATAAATGATAGCTTTCTGACAATTCTTTACCTAGAAATCCAAGCCATAGTTAATACATTTTAAACAAGCGCAGCATATATCTTCCATTTGTACCTGACTCATTCCTCATATGTCTTGTAATGTATAAACAAGCTCTAGAACATAATAACAAACATGAGCAATGGTACTTTATTGTCAAAAATCACCGTCAGTGCACAGTTTCAAGTACTTAACAGACAATGCTGGAAGATATGTTGTCATAATTTCCTAGATAAGTCAGTCAGTATTACTCCATTTACAGAAAGGATTTATGATCAGAAAGTATTAATTAGCCAGTGGATTCTTGCTCTAAATTTGAATCATATATTATAAATGAATTCTTGAGGAGAACTAGAAAATTTGAAAAGTATGTCTTGTAGGTAGCTGAGATATATATTTAATTAGAAATGTTAGTGCAGTATATTTCTGTAGAGACTGGACTTTTTTCTTGGGGAACAAAAACTTTAATTGTAAATTAGAGAAGTATTTCATAAAAATGTATTGGTGTGTTGTACTTTAATTGTGTTTTTTTTTCTTTTGTTTATGATTGTTTTTAGTTGCTTTACACAATTAAACTTTTAATTTCCATGATAAGATGTGATTACAACAGTTGCAAAGCTGAGGATTATCATGGTAATAGAAAAGCTGTGATAGTAAATTTACTTTAAAATAACATGAGAAAGAACCATTTCTGAAGTGAATTTTCAGCCAACTTTTAGTCTCACATAATTGTGAAATTACCCACATATGCATACACCCCTGCTGGCAGGTACTTAATTGGTGATTCATGTTATTCAATTTGTTTCAGTACAGTTTTGACCACTGAAGTCACTGCTTTTTTGGTTTCGATGAAAGAGAAACCTATGCGGTCATGCTGGCGTGTGTATGTATGTGTGTGTGTGTGTGTATGTGTGTGTGTTTGTGACTCTTAGCTCGTTAACACGATATCTCAAGAAGGGAAACTCTGACATTTCTCATACTTGGTATATGGATGAATCATATTG
>WURT03147658.1:0-11056 GCA_009936505.3 Holothuria glaberrima
GGGGGCAAGTTGGCATCATGGGGCGAGTTGGCATGGGGCGAGTTGACATGGTGCTGATTTGTCATAGGGGCGAGTTGGCATGGTGCTGATTTGTCATAGGGACGAGTTGGCATGGGGTGAGTTGGCAAGGTGCTGAGTTGTCATAGGGGCCACTTGGACTAGGGCGGGTTGACATGGAGGCTGGTTGGCATGGGGGCAAGTTGGCATGGTGCTGAGTTGTCATAGGGACGAGTTGTCATGGGGAGAGTTGATATGGTGCTGAGTAGTGTCATGGGGCCGAGTTGGCATGGGGGTAAGTTGGCATAGGACCGAGTTGGCATAGGGGTCGAGTTGGCATGTAGGCTCACTCGTTCCAGGGATCTCACAGTTTCAAGAAAATTCTAAAGAAGATTTCAGTACAAAGGAAAAAAAAATTTCTCAGAACAAAAAGTTCACTTGTTGAGTGAATGTATTGTGTCTGTTTGGCTCTTGTCAATTTCCAAACCACTGTTCACAAAACATATTTTACAAAGGCAAGGAATCACTAAGCCTTTTGGCTTTCTGGTTATACTAGATCCCAATTCTCCACAATGGGTTTTAGAGGGGCGATTCGCCCTCTGAGTGAAAATGGCCTCCACTCAAAAATAGTTGCCGCCCTTAAAAAATCCAGCTTCCATTTTCAAGTTCATATTGCTTCATTACACATATACAAGTCAGTAGGAAGGTAAACTTTCTCATCCTTCCAGGGGTGACACCAGGATTTGCCTGTGGGGGGTGGGGGGCAGACTCCATACCATGCCGTTGCAAGGTATATAATACAGCATCAAATTTGTGTATGTTAGATGAAAATATTTATGCACTGATTTAATGTTTTTCCAGGGATCTAAACTGTAGAAAAGCACACGGAGCGCGCAAAATCTTTTTGGGTAAGCCTGCACAAAGAAGAATCTGTACTTATTTAAAGATTACTGTATATTGGTCAATTGTTCAGGCAGTTGGTCCTTACCGGGCACAACTTAAATTGTACTTCCCTCCTCGAGTCACTGGCTGTACTGCACAATAAACATAAGAGAACATTAACTAAATTTAGCAAAAAGAGATGAAATTGCCCACATTTTCATAAATCCATGAATCCTTCTTATTAAGTTACTTGAAAAGGTAGAAAGGGTTTGCACTTTAAGCTCTATAAGTTACGGAAATGAGGAAGTGTCGGCAAAGGGTACCAAAAATTTGGGGTTTTATTGCTGAAATGACCCTTTTGAAAGCCAAAACTAGCGGGCCGGGCCATGCCAGCAACCCCAATTTCCGACAGCACTTATTTTGAGGGGGTGGTGAGAAGGGAATATGAATGAGTCTAACCATCTCATGCCACTGCAGGGCATATTTTGCACAATATCACTTAATACTGTACTTCAAAAGCTGAGTTGGGCACTGAAAACTTCTTTTGAATCTTAATCGTGAAGTTTCAAAATGCGTGAAGCAGGCAAAAACATTTGGTAGGCTTACTCAGAAAACAAATGTAATCATTAAGAATAAAAAAGAAAAAAATAGAAACTGTAGGGTTTGTAGACCGTATCAGGGATAACATACGTTGCGTTGAAATTAACTGGACTACCCTATGGAATAGCCATACTTTACCCTGTGGGTTGCACACCAACTGACCTACCACATGACACACACAAGAGAACAGCAACTAGGTTTTGTGATATGAGAAACTTACGACCTCTACATAACCTGTGTACTCTGCCGACCTGTTACTTGGAGACATTGACAGGACTTATGCTATCTAGATATGTGGAATAGAAGTAGTAAGGAAACTTGAGGGACTCTTTAGCGCGCAGAAAATTTCGGGTTCTTATTCAAGAAATTGTCCTCTCGAGAGCAAAAACAAGAAAACTGTCGGGAGACTAGTCGCCCTCAGGGACTGCATACTTTATGACTCCCAGAAAAAAAACTGTTAAAATTTCCGGACAGGGGACAGCCTTTCCGATGGGGGCTATGGCTACCCTGCCCCCCCCCCTCTAGCTACGCCACTGATGGAGAGGCTAATTAGAGATGCAAAAGGAGAGCAAATGCAAGAAACTTTCAGCAGAACCTTTCACTGCCATATATACTGGACATGAGGACATACTGTATGTACTAGACATGAGGACATATATACTAGACATGAGGACATATCATAAGGACATATATACTAGACATGAGGACATATAAAAATATTCCCAAACTTAAGGGGAAATATTTTGTTTAAAATGCATGAACATGGCATACAAAGAAAATACTTTAAACCATTATTAAACCATTCAGTCTCACCAGTAAACTCTAGTAATAATAGCTTTACAGTATCTCCTCAAAAGTTTATGCATTACAGAGTAGTGGATGTTGCATCAGTTGAGTTTTGAAAAGTTTGGGTGAACAAATTTACTTTTGTGCAACAAATAACTGAATTTCTGCCTGTGAGAGCCTCATTTCTTGAAAAGAAAGCTACTGACCTGCCTTATTTTGAATGGTAAGCGTCTATCATTCTCTATCTATTAATATTGGTTTAAAAAATATGAAAATTTTCTGTAAACCAAATTCAATATTTTCCTTTTAAGTACTAAAATTTTATTAATATTTTGCAAACATCATTTTTCAAATTCCAGTGTTTTTGCATACACCTCAGTCTCATGAACAACTAATCCAAGGTTAGCCATTCACAATTACATCATATTGGAACTGTTCAAATCATTGCCCTTACTCTGACCACAAGATTGCATTGTGCTGATAGAAATATTGAGAAAATGACTAACAAAGTTATACAATAAATATGCTGTTCCTTTGTGAGTTGACAAAAGTGCCTTCCTTTGAATGGGCATTAAACCATGGATATGCAATTAACTGTGTTATTTATAGATACTGTACAATCATAGTTCATGATTTTTGACTGTTTTGGAAAATTACAAAAATGTGGGTGCAGTTTCAAGTTCATTCATTCATTCATTCATTCATTTGTTTTTTCACATTTTCAAAATTATACAGACTGAAGTATCAAACAAAAGAATATGTGGAAAGAAGATCACTCCCTTAAAAAAAGAAAGCTTAATTAGAGAAAGCAAAATAACCAGTACCTTAATATACCATTCCCATTTACTTCATCCCTTACCATCCCTTGCATTTCTTGTCTAAAGGGAAACTTTTTAATAGTCTGTGTAGGGTCAATCAGACCAGTTGTTGCAACGGGGTCGACAAAATGTTTATATCCCATTTTAACAGGCAGAAAGTGTCTGTCATTTTCCAGTTCTACAATTGTGTCATATATTTTTAAAAATAATTTGCTAACCTTTTATTGATTTCCAAAAGTTTCCTTCAAATGTTAAAAGATTCCCAGGAAGGCCTCCAGTTTTTTTCCACCAGAATTTTCAGCAATATTCGTGATGTTCCTTAAATTGTCCTTTTTTTCAGGGTGAAGACAACATAAATCCAAAAGTGCTGATTTTTCCTGGGGGTTGTTAACTTGATGTGCATCCTGCCAGAATGGGATTAATATTTGGCATTGGTACTGGTCTTTTCATTATCATTGTACTCTGGACCTCAACAGTCCTCCTCTCTCTTGCTCTCTCTAAAGTTGACAATCTAAGGTAAGCATACATACAGGCTACATGGTTGTGTTTATTATCTCCATGAAAAAAGTAACCACATATGCTTCCCCCCTTCTCCTTTCCCATGCAAGCCCTTGGGATGTGTCATCAGCATTGAGTAGGGAGCTGTAAATAAACATCTGTCTGTGACTTTGTCCTGTGGAAGCCTGTGAGGGCTATCTCCCCTTCCATGCCCACCTGTCCCTGGTAATGACTTTATCTTGTTGGTCTGAGGCTGCTCCTCCTCCTCAAATCTTTATTGAAGAGTCACTTGGTAGAGAAATACACTAAGTATCAGGATGATATGTAACAGCTTGTATGTTTACAAACAACTAAATATGACTTTAGTTTCGTAAAATGATGATTCACCATGATATCGTGCCCTAGCAATAATAGAATATCAGTACACACATCTGTGTCTCTTTAATTTACCACAAAGCTCATAGTTGTGCAGGAATGTTTTAAAAAACCCGAAGAATAGAGAGGCAAGATGGAAAAATGAAGGGCAGGGTGTGGCATTCCTATTATACAGCATATAGGGGCATTGTATGATGTAAATATTCAGCTTTTGTACTCTTTGGATAAATATATATATTTACATTAAAAGGATTTGCATCATAGAAACACTTAGTCATAGTTGTCTGCATTCAAACTTTACATAAATCACTATAGCAATATTTATTCATTAATTAAAAATTTTATTTAACAGTACTCTTTATCATGTAAATTAACAAATTCGTGAAGGTTGAGACAATCATATAGTGAAGGCAAGTCAGATATTTTGTCAGCCATGTATGTAGGTGGTATTTAGTTTTCAGTGTCAGATACAAGGGTATGTTCAAAGTTGTCCTTACCAAACTCAGATACATTTCCATATTTCAGAGGTCTCGTAGGACCTTATAAATCCTTTACGTGACAGTCCAGGGCAAGAACAAAATAATGGTCTGGACAGATGCTCTGGTTAATTTTGTATCCAAGTCTCCACAAATGACTTCAGAGGCTGTTAGATTAGAATTTGATAAGCAGGTAAATACATAAATCTACACAGCAGCTAGCCCAGTAGACAAGAAATGAACTAATGAATTTGTTAAAGCTTTGTTTAGCCAAAAACTGGCCTTATTTTTATCATGATTAAACATAAGAAGGAACGTCATTAAAATCATAAGATCATTTTGGGTGCATCATTTTGGACAAATTACAATGTAAATTTTTGCAATTTTTGATATTTCTTACAGAAGAGACAAATAAGGGGTTTTCGTATAATTTATAGCTAGCACGGTCATAAATTTTCTTTAGTGCAGAGATAATCAAATTTCCTTCCCAATTCTTGTCCACAGACCTGTTGCTGGAGTCCTAGTGTTGGTAACAACAATTGTTACCATAGTCCTGATACTTTACCCAAGAGAGGGCGCTCTTCCAGAACTAGTAGACATTGTGGTAAGTATGGTAGAAAGCTTTAAGTTTGTTGTATCTACAATCCTAGACAAAAATGATGGGACCATTTTGTAGAAATGTAGCAACTACTTATATAGATTCGCTGGTCTTCCAAAATCCCCTCCCCCCTAGATCAATGTTGGCCCAACCAACAGATATTCAAAATTAAAGCATTCAACACTGAATGGGGGAGCAGGCGAGTCCCATGTATTTTTGTCGAGGATTATCTGAACTGCTGTACACATACTGTACATGGGAGCATACAGATATGCTGTACACGAGCTTTTTAAGACAAATTTGAGAGCCAGGATCGGAAAGTGAAGGTTAAAGGGAAAATGCAATTCCCCTAATTTGAGTCAGTGTACCCTGGTACACTAGTTCAGCAATGGCTCATATCAATCATGTGACATTATTTTTGTCACTTAGTTATAAAATTTATGCAGAGTAACTCTTTGGTTTACCTTCAATATTCAATGATTTTATCAGGAAACATTACAAAAAATACTTGTGAGAGAAATAAGAGGACATCTGTAAGATTTAGCAAGTTTTTTAAAATAAACTTGGGGTGACTGCCTTCTCCCTGTAGGTAATTAAACGATAAAGTACATTCTTAATATGAAATCTAGGAGACATGGATTTTAAGTATGGAGGGTAGACTTTGACAGTAATGGAGGTATAAATTTGCCTAATTAAAAAGATTTGTTAGACTGTTAGAAGGTTTATTAAGGAGGACCATGTAAAATAAGTATATTCATTCAATAGCTGTTCATGCAGTTGTTCAAAAGTCCCGGATATTAGGAGGGAAAGGCAATGCCTTTTGTACACTTGCTCATTTAATAGGGCCTAATATATTTACATGGCTACATTTAGTTGTAGATTTGATACCGCATACAGTACATAGGCCATGGTCAAGTAAAAATCCATCTTGCCGGAAAAGAGAGCTAATTACACCAAATTGCTAAGTGATGCTCTCAAAAACAATATCTTGCCATGTTCTTGCCAGTACTATAATCCACTTCAATATCCGCCGCTCTGCGGATTTTTTTCAGAACTGTACACTGCCAAAAAATCACAGAGAGAGATAATACTTCCTCTCTTCCCTACTCTCCACAACTTGTGTAAACAAACTCTCAAGTTTAAATAGGTTACTATGTAGAATACAATGGCTAGGCAAACATTTCCTGCAAGACTATTTAATGGTCAAGTGAACAGTTAACTGGCCATGCAGGATTAATTTGACAGTTAGTTTATACTTGATTTAGCAGAAGTGTGGAGACAAACAAAAGGTGCGAACACAGTCTCCATCGGCAGAAACACCTCATGAAAGTGGAAAAGTTCCTGCCTTTTCGTCTCTGAGTTATTAGTACTCTTTTGGATATGCCCTATGAAATCATTGATAACATTACTGCATCAATGCCAAAACGATTGGATTCTATCACTCAGCCAAAAAGGAGGGAGATTAAAATAATAATTTCAGGAACTTGAGACCAAGAAAGAGGGCCCCCTCGAGTGATGGCTATTTCAGAGCTAAGGTAAACCACATGATCTACCATATCTTATAGGATATTTTTTTTTCTAAGAATGACTGCATAAACATGCAAAGGTGTAGTATGTATAGATGACATCACTGTACGTTTTTACAGGTATAAGGTAATTCCTTAAAATGTGCGTATTTTATTCCTTTTTGCCACGGTCAACCGTAAAATTGCTGTTAATATTTGTCTGTCTTAGGCCTCTTTCCAAAAAAAGTGTGGTCGACCGTCAGTCCCATTAAAATAGTTTGTAGGTCAACGGTAAACTGTCATCAGGTTAATGATAGACCGTCGGAAATGATGTTATATCAAATTATTTGCCGCAGCAAGGGGTGTACAAGTGGCCGTCCTTTGAAAATGTGAATGGGTTTTTGTGTACATAGTCATGAGGAAAAATGCTCCCATACCAGAATGGTCAGTCAACTGTTTATCTATGCACACCTGAAATTTATTCACCCAGCCTCCCTCATTTCCCCAAGGAGGATTAACTTATCAACTAGTTGCTTTTGTATGTAAACTTGAATAGGGCCTACCCAAAGGCTTCAGTCTCACACAATAAACAGGACGGGATTAGTGAGCACTGATGCAGTCTGCAGTGTGACTGGACAAGCAAAGAGACAAGGCAAAGATGTGAAACAGGTTTATAGGAGTTGTGATACAGCACTTTTTGCAGGAAAAGTGCGGTATCAGGTCAACATTTTGGTATGGGCAAAATTTTCAAAATGTATATTCTTTCTCAGTGTCTGTAATATGATATTATGTTGTTTTCAACATCACATGGTATTTCACGCATATAAAGTTTGCCTTTTCTCTTTGTCATTGAATCAAATTCAATCAAAAGCCAAATGTCAAATGAGTTCAAGCACCCTGCATGAAACCAATACTCCTATGGGCGTGTATAGTAGCTCAGACAATTTCCGACAAAAACGATGGGACAATTTTGTAGAAATGTAGTAACTACTTAGATAGATTTGCTGGTCTTCCAAAATTCCCTCC
The DNA here is from genome assembly GCA_009936505.3 of Holothuria glaberrima. Lineage (NCBI taxonomy): Eukaryota > Metazoa > Echinodermata > Holothuroidea > Aspidochirotida > Holothuriidae > Holothuria > Holothuria glaberrima. The sequence continues at coordinate 7,562 of WURT03147658.1, forward strand.
CCCCAGATCAATGTTGGCCCAACCAAAAGATATTCAAAATTAAAGCATTTAACATTGAATGGGTGAGCGGGGTGCTGTCCCATGTATTTTTGTCTAGGATTGTAGCTTAAAAATGTAATGCCAGCTAATGTATGTTACAAAATATTGCATTGGAGTATAGCAGTTGAACTGAAATCAACCGCTTTAATGTAATTTCCTTAAACCATTTTAGGAGTTTGTAGAATTTGTACATTCTCCATTGGAAGTACAGGGTATCTGCCTCCAAGGTATAATAAATGTCTGCAAACTCAACTAAGTGCACTTTTCAGCTCATCTGTAGGCCTATTATTTGTAAATATTTCCATAAAATAAGTTTTGAAGCCATAAACCTGTCATGTAACCACTCCCAAAACACAGGCTATGCATCAAAACAATACTGTGTGATGAGTTATTGCAGTGAAGATGCTGATACACTCTGCTGGCATCAACGTAGTGACTCCCTGTGGTTCGACAACCCATTGCTGGTCAGGCAGTGCATTGTTCCCAGCACTGTGATAATGGACTTCAGGCCAGTATTGATACCAGGTGGGGAGGGGGAGCGGGGGTAACGTGGGAATGGGCACTGCTATTAAATAATTCTAATCTGTCGAAAATTTTTGAGGACAAGAATAATATTGCCTTAAATATATCCAACAACCTAAAAAATATCATGCCTTGTCTGGCTCTAGGTCTGCTGGGATGTCAGTCATTGGAACTGGAAAAAGGGAGCAGGGAAGTTAAGAAGTTTCTCCCAAAAATTACTATGTACAGTATCTGTGTCTGGGAAAAAGCCAAATAGTATCCTCTGAAAATGCCAATATCTAGAGATTGATAGGTTAAGTCTGCCATCTTAAATCTGGCACACATGGTGCAGTTCATAAGCGTACGGGACTCTTCAAATTTGGGGGGGGCAGAAAATTTTTGCCCAAATCTCAAAAAGCTACCCCAAGTCAAGGGCGTGGATCCGTCTTCAAAGATTTTCACCAGATGTGAATCGCCGTCCTGAGGGGAGGGGTCTAGGGGGAGGGTGCTCATGTAAGATGGGCTAGATTCAAAATAGTGCTACATTTACTGCTAAATTTGAGTTGGATATATTTCCAAGGATATCTACTCCTTTAGGAAATCTTTTCATCTTGCTTGTTTAAGTGAACTTTTTACTCAGTTCTTGGGGTACATCAGAACCACACTGCCATATTCCCTCTAACTGCCTAAGAGGCATGTCAATTTGTTCCATCTGAACAAAGCCCTGTAGACAACTTCCCTCCAAACATTTCTACTCTATGAAGGTTTCCATCCATACCATTATTAAACCATTCATGACAGTGTACTCTAGAGATGAGTCCCCCCAAATTAGGGTAGTATGTCTTAGAAGCTGTGGGGTAACTGTTTGGTAGGAGTTCCCAAGGGAAATTTGTCTGGGGTGGGATTTGTCCGGGGTTGAAATATTCCAGTGAGAATGGTCACATGGTTGTTGTGGCAGGGGATATGTTCTCAAACTGTTGAAAGTATAGATAACACTGTTTTAAAATAAGTTAAAATGGGAACATATGTTGTGTTATTATAAGTGAATTAGTTGTGTAATTATTTTTTTAATAGATGATGGTAAATTTTACATGTTGAAAATGATGAGCACTAGTATGTAGACCTGTATGTTATTTGAGAGAGTACATACTGTATACATACAGTAGCTCTATGTATAAATCTTGGTTTGTCCTTTGTCCCTACAGCCTGTCCCAACCTCTGCTGCCATACAAAAGAAATTTTTCAACTTAACATACATTAAAGAATGTGGTCTGGGCTCATATGTCCTCTAAGTGTCTTTGGCCCTTTCCCATGAGTCCCTGGTTGGGCCATTGATACTTGATCAATGAGTGAAAGAACACTATGCTTTGTGAAATGTAACTATTGACATCTATTCAAATTTTTTATATAGGTGGCAGTATGATAAAAATATCAATAATCAATGTATTCCCAGAGTTAAATTCCATTTGACATAAACCATTTGAAACCATTCAGGTTCCAAAAGGTTTTGAATGTGTTTTGGCCAATTGTTCCATTCAAAACTATTTGTAACAATTTGAAAACAGCTATAAAACCAGTTGAGATTACCATTTGCATTTTTAGGACCAGTTGGCACCATTCATAGCAATTTAAACACCACTTGCAACCATTCAAGACCATTTGATTAGAATGTGTTTTGGGCAAATGGTCCAAATGGAATTTAACCCTGGGTTGCACCATAAGTGCTTATCCTCGTGCATTTATTTATGCGTGAATGTAGTAAAAGTATTTTGTTTTTTATTTTCAATTATGATACTTTTCCCTTGTAACCCTTTTTCCTAACTTCCCTTCATTTTTACTACTGAATCCTATATTTCTATTCAGTGTGCACAGCACCCCAAAATGATGGAGATCATTCAAAATGCACACTAATATATCATACCTGCTACTTTGTGACTTATAGCATGAAAATGGGAGTTCTATGGCTTCAAGCTACTTCAGCTGACTGCACGGACCATAACAAGAGATACCTATTCAGATTTCGATTAGCCATATTAAGTGATAACCTCTTATTTTGCATTGGAGATGTAATGATGTAAAATTTATTATTTACGGTATGCTTTAACCGTTATCATGCTATTGGCGACAACTGTCGCCGTGACGTCGCTTCACAAATAATAAAATATCTAAATACACTGTATTTAAAACAAAAGAATGCCTTCCATTTGTGCCTTTGGCCTTAACTCTAGAAAAAGTTGGCAGTCGACTAGAATTTCTGGTAAGGAGACGTTTGTAGGTGAATTTGCAGAGCTTAAATATATGCTTCAATTTAACAAAGCCTGCCCTCTAAAAAATTCAGCATGATAAGGTTAAGGGTTTGATGAGCCACTGTGATACTAGAAAAAGCTTTTATAAACACAGCCACAATTTCTTGCTGTTTGCTCTTTTCATTTTTTTTTTTTTTTTCTTCCCAGGTCACTGACCACACATTTTGGGGAAGAGTAGCGATGCTAGCTGGGATGGGACTCTTCACCATGCTGTCCCTTCTGTTCATGTTAGTCTTTCATTGGACGGACCCTGTCGTTGCCAGACCCATTAAATCCAGGAGGTACTGAGGCATCCTTCATCGCATTTTATCTGGATGAAAATAAGGAAGCATGGAAGGTGTGTTGCTTAAGCCAGGTGTTGTAATAGTAATAGCCTATAAATAAAGAGATATAGCACTGTACTGTGTCTGTATGAACAGCTCTAATTGCAGAACATGTGAACAACAAGACATAAAATTTCTTTGGTATATCACAACAATAAAGAGGTCCAGCATAATCTACCCCTATGATGGCAAATGGAGGAGATTGTTTCACCCTGTCTGACGGGAGGGCTGCAGGAGAATGATTACAAGGCAATGCATCAAATCGTTGGCATGGTACACATTGTCTTTTAACAAGTTTAGCAAGTCGTCTTACACTCAAAATATGG
>WURT03147669.1:0-11056 GCA_009936505.3 Holothuria glaberrima
AAGGATTGAAGGCGATTTAGGTCATTCGATGAAGCACCATATAAAAGGGCATTTCCGTAGTCAAAACGTGAAAGGAGGAAAGCACGGACAACAGAATGGCGAGTCTCTTTATCAAGATACCGACCAATACGGATTAAATTTCTTATGACATAGTCTCCTTAAAGGGAAATATTGCGTTTGAAAAATTATCACAAAGTGACACCAATGTATTCTCATTGTGGTCTTTTCCTCTTTTCCAAATATGAAGAACAAATAACTTGCAGCCGATCGACACTAATCTCACGAAATATGGGAAAAAAGAAGCAACATTTTCCTCATCGAACCGGTTCATTATCTAAAGATAAGCATCCCCCACATGCAACGTTCGTACTGCTGCATTTTCATATAGTGAGAGCGGTGAAGTCGGGTCATATTTACACTCTTTAGGCAAAACATACAGACCTTGCTTACCGCACTTCCCACGAACCCATATGCTCACAACAAACTACCACCACTGTTTCCGTACCTCCCTGTGCAGAACTGTGGGATATTGCAACTCACTGAGGGAAATGTAATGCCATTTCCCTGGTAAACCATTGGGCTCACGCCAGTGTGTCCTATTACAAGTCGTTTCAACAGGAAGCTGCTCCTTAGAAATAGGTGGTACGTACATGATCACAGGTTAGTTAAGTTTTTGTTTTCTACTAGGGCCTAAACCGATAGTAGCAGTTGCTGTAGCACCAAATATCTTTTTTACATCCTGCTGTTTCGAAAGCGAAGCTGACCGCTAAGGCCAAAGGGCTGCAATCTGAATAATCTTTAAACGATAACCTTCCAATATAGGCCTACTAACTGTAGTTCAATCAGGGTGTCAAATATCAACCCTCTGGGTCTGCACAGACAAAGTGTCGAAAAATTCTCAAGAATGTTCGTATTTTCCGAACGTCTTGTGCATGCTGTTGAAACGTTGTTAAAAATAATTTAATTGTTGGATTTCAAATCACGGGTAACGAAGGTGTAGTTTTGCATGCATAATTGTTCGGGTGAACAAACTTGTCAGTTGTTACAAAAAGGTTAATTGTTCACCGGGTAAAAATTTTTCCTAGGTACCTCTACTTCATCAAATTGGACACGATCGTATGTAGAAGGGGATAGATTCAAAAGATTAAAAAAAAAAAATTAATGTTTTCCTTAGAAAAGGAATAAAAAGAAATACTTCTACATTTTGTTACATGCACATCTTTTTACAGAATGGCGTACTATCGTAAACGAAATAATTAAAAGCACCGCTAAAAAGTTAGAAACAAAATGTTTAAAACTGCAATTTTATAGCAAACGAAACTTACTTTGTCCTTCATTTAATTCCTCTTCACACGTGGGGCCACTGAAAGGCGGTAAACACCTAGAAAAACATGCAAAATTAATTTTGTTTAGAAATAAGGATAGAGGGTCAAATACTAAATTTATGATGCAAATCTTTGCTAAAAGTATTTATAGTAATCCACATGAAGATTAAGTGGCTAACGTTTGAATCTTGAACACGGGAGGCAGTCCGACTTTAAGCTACTTCCTATGTTACGTAAAACTTCTGGTTACCTTCCTCCTTTCTGGTTAAGTTACAACCTTCTGGTTACCTAAAGTAACATCCTATGGTTATATCAAATAACCCCCTGGTTGATCTAAGCCCACAGTCAAAGGAAAGTACAGTCAAATTAGGAGGCAGTACCCCAAGAAACAATTCACCGCTACAATTTTTTGCAGAATAAAATCTTACCATTGCCTACATATGACACACCTTGACATACAAGTTGCCCTCTAAAAAATGTCGCTTCAACCTTCAACACTTTAGTCCCAACTGTAGCATCAAAATGAAATTTCTTCAGGTTCAATCTTTGAGTGGAACTCGAATTTTGCTCTTTTAAAGTTTATAATGACTTTGATAGGAATTAAATAAAGCGTGTGCAGGACTATTTTTGCTCCACCTTACTGTCTAAAAGGATCACAAAGCTTCCACCAAAGGTGATTTGCATTACTTTCTAGTAATTCATGGGTGGTAGTAGTATTATGCAACTAGTAATACCTTAATTTTAATTCAGTAATTAATTAATAAATCCCTTTAAGACATTTTGAGTGACTTGTCACCCATAATACCTACAAATTTCCAGGGGTTATAAATCCACAACCCTACCTCCTAGAGACTTTGTGTTAGTATCAAAAGAAAGCCAATGAAAAGATCTTTGATAAAAAAATTAACTTTAGGGGGGTGTCATTACGTTTTTTTTTAATTTGAGTTGAAAGTTTGTTATGATTCAAAAATTTCAAAATTTTCCCAAAAATCAGCGACGAGGGCCCTTCACTTCAAAAAATTCTGAGGCCCTCAAAAAAGGGCTATCAAGCTCGAAATTGTTTTAGAATAACCCTAAGACTTCACTTACATGTCCTGTTATAGGTGGTGGGGTGAATCAGTCTACGAATTATGAGTAAAATTGTCAAAAATTTTAAAAACTTTTGCTGATTTGCCCAAAAATAGTGTCAATTTTCAAAATATTGAGGCCCGAGAACCCATGCACCTTTTCCAATTCTGTAAACAACATTCTATTCTCAACAAAATTTTAGGCATAAAATTACTAAGCAAAGTGGTATACTGCTATCCCTTTTCAGTGTTTTCCTTGTCTGAAAGATAACTCATTCATAAAATCCAATGAACTTTGACCCTGCCATATACACACGGTACAAAAGGTATATGCACTAACAAATTTTGGGCATAAAAATACTAAGCAAAGTGGTATACTGCTATCCCTTTTCAGTGTTTTCCTTGTCTGAAAGACGACTCATTCAAAAATCCAGTGAACTTTGACCCTGCCATATACACACGGTACAAAAGGTATATGCACTACTGCAAAATGCCTGTAATTGGTTGTAGCTACTGTTGCCTTGACAACACCCTACCCTCACGGAGACTCTGTGCACCCAAGCGTGTTGCTAGGTCAAGCAGAGACTGTCTGCATGCATTGTGCTCTGTGGGGGAGGTTTTATTGATCATTACTGTGTTGTATGTGTGGGCTGCAGTAGGATCAGAGGTACATTTTGGGTAAATTTTCTAACGGTGATATGTCGCTGAATATAAATCCGATTGGGACAAATTTGGCTTCAATGAAGAGAGAATTGAATGGAAAATGCAACCAAAAAAAATACATAATTTCCCCTTCTTCAAAAAAATAAAGAAAATAATAAGACAAAAAACAAAGAAAATCATAAGAAATATGACGTCATCTGCATAAATTTGCATATTAATTAGCAAAAAATGACGTCATCAAAATCTACGTATTCTAACCTTTCATTTGATATGTAGGTCTTTGTAGAAAATATTCTTCTAAATTTGGTTAAATCATGCATACGTTTACCTTGTCAAAATCTCTTTGGTTTGGTTAATAACCAAAATGTCTTGAAGGCTACAGTAAGCCAATGATAGTATGACAAAGTATTACTTGCACTGGGTTGCAAACGATTGAACAAGGAACATACAAACTATGTTTCATAACTTATGATATACACTCACATGCATTTTCCTCTTAAGATTTCCTGATCCTGCAAGCAATATCCACCGTTAAAACACTGATAATTTTCACAAGATATGTCATTGAAATCTAAAGGAAAGAAGGAGAACATCATCAAAAGTTACGTGATTCTACACACTCACTGAAATACAAAGATTTTAAAACATTAGCAGGCTTAAAAATAAATTTTTAGAAAAGGTAGGAACTTACTGCCAGATTTAATGCTACTTTCTTCAATTATCATTGTATTTCTATAACAGACTTAAAAATAAATTTGTAGAAAATGTAGGAACTTACTGTCAAATCTAATGCTACTTTCTTTAATTATCATTGTATTTCCACTTCTACTTTCCAGAAGCTTGTACCCTTCCATATCGGTTTCTTTTAACTGTAGAATGAAGAAGTCTTGGACACTATCCCACGGTATGTTCTCCCTAGTCGTTAAGATATCCAGCTGAAGGAAGGCTATAATTGAACCTGGTCGAAATCCAAGAGCTGAACATCGATTTAAAGATCCAAACGGTAAATCTTCTAGTGATTCAGCAACCTGGCAAATGAAAATTGTTCATCCCTTTCTAGTAACTATTTCAATTGTGAATGATTTAACATAAAAGGCAATTTTTGTACTGCCAATATGAAACTGTTAGTAACGTAGTTTCTTTTTGGGGGGGGGGGCAGGAAGGGTATATTATTGCAGCATTATTAAAGCAACTAAAATTTAAAGTATAGTCTGTTTTCCTTCATCTACTCCAAAAATGCAAAAAAAAGTTTGATTTTGCAGTACAACAAGTTTACGAAAGTTACAATACATTTTTATTTTTATTTTATTATTGTTGTACATCTTTTATTGTAGTACTGTATCAGCGTATCATTACTTATAAGCTGATATTATTTTAAATTTAAACCCGGCAGTTTTTAATGATTTTAGGAATGGAAATAAGGTATCTGAAATCGTTTATCTCCTGATTTAATAACATTTCTATAGATCAGCGTGACTAGATTAACTTTTTTAAAGCAGTCTCCCAAAATTTTCAGGACATTTTATTATCAAAAGCTCATCTTTCCTTGATGTTACAATTCTGCAGTTTCAATATTAATAACCTGATAGGCGCGGCGCTTTCAGTCCACATTACCAAGTGGGAGATTATCCCGTTTAGGAGAAAACTAAATTCTCTCGAACGGTGAAAATTTTTGAAACACGGTATATTGGTTTGTTTGCGCACACAGAGGCAAATTGTAGGAAAAACGAAGCCCGCTGAAAAAGCTTTCTCAAAAACGGCGTGGTGAACCACCGATTAAGAAGTAGCTTTTCGCTAGCAATGGCAGTACAACTGCCGAATATACATTTATTTCCATAACACTAGACCGATAAACTTTACAAGGGGGTTAAAAATACCATTTGCCACTGAAAATGCAGTCAAAGACAAAGAACGCTTGGAACTGTAGGCAAAATATGCAAAAGGGCGGCGTCCATGAACAAGTTTTCTCCCATTCTTAGGAAAATGAGATTGTCCTAAAAGAGCGTATCTCCCGCATTGGCAACTAAGCTTAACAGTTTATATTTGTGATTGAATGAATCATCAGGGGAAGGTGTAAAGGCTTATTTATACCATCCCAAGGGAAGTGACGGCCTGCTACGATAGCTCTTGATTTAAAGCCGCAGAAGCCATTTTGCGAGTTGCGTTGGCTGATGATCCGGCACTAATGGAGGTAAACGATGTCTTCATACTCTTTCGGTTTTACATAAATAACCTCAACATGGTATAAAATTGTCGAAAAAACGGAAGACCACTGAAGGGATGACATTTTTCATTTTTTGAAAAAAAAAAAGTTTTTAATTTGTAGTATAAGGAAAAGTTCAAAATACGAGTAAAAGTACCCACCAAAATGCAGTTTTGGTATCTATTAGATTAAATATTCACATTAACTCTGTTAATTTGTATGAAAATCCAAATACTTTGAACATAAGGACAACCAAAGATCAAGTGTTGAATGACTTATTCATAACAGGCCATTTTAATTGACCTACATTTCAAAACAAATATTTTGAAAAATAAGTTTTGATCATGTGTCATAAAATGTGGCCAAGCAGTTAGGGCAACTGAGTCAAAAGTATTTTTAATGATTAATTTTCTTGTTTTGTTATACATAAACAAATATATTATCATTGTTATTTTGGCGGCCAATTTGCTGTTTTCGTTATCTTGGGTAGGTTGTTGTCCAGCACAAGGTATCAAACATTATCTTTTGCAATCCTCTAAAAAGATATTACAGGTCTTTGATCGAAACATATCTAAATGATTATTTTCTGTCACTTTTTGCATTATTTCAAAATATTTTTTATTTTTGTGTGGACTTTTTACTGTGGTAAAATTAGTGATGGGGGTGGGGGTTTCCGCCAGTTGGATGACATGTTCTCTTGTGCCAGGAACTGTGAAATCCAGCTTTAAATATATTAAAACATGAATTTAGATCATTATGAACGGGGATTGTGGAATCATGCAACGTGTTTTCTTTACAAAAGGTTTGAAAAAAAAAATCAATTTATTTTGAGGACCATTTTGTTTTTTCGCCATCGTGGTTAACCTGAATCTCGCCAAAATAATTTTAAAAATTATACCCGAAACTTTTTTTATAAGTCACCAATTGTGAAAAAGTCACTCTGATGCTGCACGAGTGAACTCCATTATTAAACCAATGGCTGAAACTAGGAAGCTGGAAGACACATAGCCTTACGCCTAGGCTAAACGTTAAACTACACTTTTGTTGGAAGAGTAACAACGATTTTAGCATCACAAAGTGGTTTAAACAGGTTAAATTAATGTGAGTATGACAGTTCAAATACTTCCTTTGAGAAGTAATTTGTAATTTATAGTTTTATTGTTAAACATGGAAGTCACCATTTCTAAAGAAAAAATTATCAAAGTTAATACCATGCTTATATAATAAACATTTTCTGAAACTTTCGCTACCGCCTTTCAAAATATGTCGTGATCCGAACAAACCTTCCATGATTATTTGACTTTAGAATTTCCAGAGAATTTCCCCCACTGAAAAAAAAAAATTGCTTGAATGGAGTAACTTAAATACCTGTGACTGACTGGACCACATTGTTGAGCAACTTGTTACAACTCTATTAATTTTGATATTATGTTGTAAAGAAACCGTCACTCGCTACCACTTACGGACGAGCAGATGAAATTTGACATTGATGTAAATCTAAGAGAATGATTGTCGAGAAGATCCATGGAGAACGTGGCATTTCTGGAGTTTATCGATGTTATTCGGAGCGCCATTCGAGCAGAAATAGGTGAGGGCGGTTGTGAAGGCTGCCCTGAGGGGGATTTTGAGGTGGATGATGAAGTGCTGAGAGCTGAGGATAAAGAAGACAATAAAAGATTTCAATGGTCGTTTCGGGATAATATAAGCGGACTGGAATTAAACATCGTCCGAAATAACTATAAATGACAAGTTGGTTTGAAGGTAACTTACTTTATGAGTTAATGATGGGCTCTACATTCTCTACATTATTTTGCTCTTAAACGTCACTGGTGTATACCTTGTGCACTTCTAGGTTATAACAGTGCTCGAATTGTAGAAAAGTGTTTATACAAATAAATTGTATGGAATTTGGTAGAAACATGCACGAGAATTTTTATAGAATTTGAAAAAAATATACATTTTCAATAGGATCTATGGAGCATTTCTTGCAGACCTCTATAAAATCCCTCCCATAAATAACCGCTAAACTGCTAAACTAAAGAATGTCAATAACGGTTACAGAAATAAGAGATTTCAAAGAATTTATATTAAGACGTATCGGTGAAAGTCTCGAATTTAATACCAATTTTATATCAAACTTGAAATTCTTTAGACATTCTAAAGAGGTTTTGAGACATTTAAACAATGAGGTTTACGGAAAAAGAAATTTTTTAATAGAAATTCTTTCAAAGTCTACAGATTTCTGTATACATTCGGAAATAATGGTTAAAAAGTTTGTAGGCCTAGTGGTTTTAGGATTTTTTCTCTATAGAATACCAGGAAACGTTTGGTAAGGGTGAGATGAATATATATTAAGTATTTATATATATATATATACATTAGATTTAATATTAGCCCACAATGTGACCCAGTCAATCACGTGATTTTTTTTTCCGTGGATTATGCCAACAAAAGTTGATGAAGAGAAGTGAACATTTGCATTACGTGTAATATAGTGCAGTGAAGACATTGGTTTTAACACACAACAATTCTTTAATTATAGCTACTGCAGAAAGATTATGCGGATGTGTCAAAGAAAACTTCATACAAATTCTTCATAAACTGCTGTAAGACTTCTTTAGAAAGGCTTTATATTTTGTAAAGAAATTCCATATAAGATTACAAAAAAGATTACTGTGTAGAAATTCTAAGGAAATTTTTTTCGTACACAATTTTGCAGAATATTTTGAAAGCATTGTCAGTGTAACATGACTGATTGTGATACCCTCTTTTCTCTACTCCCTGTCTTAAGGTAGGAAGCTTGGATAGATTCCATACGTAGTATATGTATGTTTAATGGTAAAAAGAACCATGTTGTCTTTGGTGGAGATCAAAGGTCATATGGGGTCACCAGTGGTCAAAGTCTGAGAACCCTCTTAAAACGATTTCTCAATGAAGGAAGCTTGGATAGATTTCATACTTGGTACATTGATGCTTCATGGTTGGAGGAAGGACAGTTTTGTTTGGGGAGGTCAAAGGTCATCTTGGTTCATTAGAGGTCAAAAAGCAAAATTTCCCAAGAATCCCTAAGAAAATCTCAACATTTTATGGTTTTATTCCTTGACGTAGTCTGAGGAATCTATGGCCATGGTGATACCGTATGTGTGAATATGTATGTGACACTTTGCTTGTAAACATATCTCAAGAAGGATAACCTTAAGGGATCTTAAACTTGGCATGTAGATAACCCTTGTTTAGTTGATAATCCTTTTTTGTTAGGGCCAAAGTTCATTTGGGGTCATCGGAGGTCAAATTGTAAATACCGTGAAGATTGCTGGTAAACATCTCAAGATGCGTAACTCTAAGGATTCTCATACTTGGATGTGCATGGCCTTTACAAGAAAGATGTTCCCTATTGTTTTCGGTGGAGGTCAACCGTTATTCTAGGTCCCCAGATGTCAGAAGGTTAAAACTTTGAAAATATTGTATCTCAAGCAGGGAACTTTGATTAATGTCATAGGTAGCTGTGGATGGCCCATATTGATTAAATGTTCCCTATTGCTTTTGGTGGAGGTCAAAGGTCATTTGAAGCCTTCAGAGGACAAAAAGTTAAAACCTTGCAAAGTCTATATTTCATGCAGGGAATGTTCAAGGGATTTTATACTTTACATGCAGGTGATCTTCATTAAGTAGTAGATGATCCGTGTTGTTTTTTGTGGAAGTCAAGATCATTTCAGGTCACATAGGTCAAAATATTTTTGACATGATATTTCAAACGGTGCAATTTGATGAATCGCATAGTTAGCATGTGGATGGCGCATATTGAGTAAATGATCCTCACCATTTTTGGTGGGGCCAAAAGTCATTTGGGGTCATTGAAGGTCAAAAGGTTGAAACTTTGTAAACACTACTTATCTCGTGCAGGGAACTTAAAGGGATCTCATATTTGATAAGAAGGTGACCCATATTGAGAAGATGATACCTATTGTTTTGTTTCAGTCAAAGGTCATTTGAGGTCACAGAGGTCATAAGGTAAAATCTTGTTAATATAATATTTCAAGAACCACAACTGTGCTGAATCTCTTACTTAGTATGCTGATGGCCTATATTAAGTAAATGATCCTCATCTTTTTTGGTGAAGATCAAAGGTTATTTGGGGTCATCTGAGGTCAAAAAGTTAAAACTTGTAAACATGATGTCTCAAGCAAGGTAATTTTGATGAATCTTATACTTAATATGTGAATGATATGTATTGATTAAATGATCCGTCTTGTTTTTGGTTGAGGTCAGAGGTCATTTGGGTCACCAGAGGTCAGAAGATTAAAACTTTGTTAACAATTTCAACGCCTTATGAAGTTAGAGGTCATTTGAAGTCACAGTCGTATACCATAAAATAGGATATATTTAGGCAGTGAAACAAATATAACTATAGAAATATTCATTCTAGTGATATATAGCGAAGAGCTTTTATGTGTTAGATATATTGTGTCCTCGATCTACAAATATTTGTTATACTTATCATCAAAATGTAGCAAGATATTTTCCAAGATTAACCAAATAATATTTCAACCTAAAATGTATTGAAAAATGAGCAAGTTGGAGGATGTCAAAGGTTTACTTTGTATATTCATGATGTCTGTTTGATCTGTAATGACGCTTTTATGAGGTTAAATAGTTGATCCTCCATTTTACGAAAAAATAAGAACAACAGTCGCTCCAGTCAAAACAATTTATTTGTGAAAAGTGGGAGAAGTGTTGCGGGCCGGGGTATTGATTTAATGCTTAAAATCTTTTAACTTTTGCAATAGAATAAAGCCATAATTCACTTGGTTGTTTTTGCCTTCATCGTAATGATCAAACAACGGAAACTTTGTTGAACAAAATGAAAAACATGAAGGTGTCAAAGGGGTGAAGCTTTCATACCACAGTTCAGTGGCGTAGCTAGATATCTTAGGAGGTAGATCAAAAACAAAAAGGTTCTGATAGATAACAGAAGCCGAAAATTTTCCGCTAATTCTGTTTTGAAAAGACATTGGAGAGCCTTGTCCTGCAACTTAAAATACTAAAATGGGGAAGGGTCTAACTCAAGTGAGGGAGCCCTCCAATTTGGGAACTTTTCAGAAAGGAAAACAGCATTTAGATACAAAATTGTCGTATTTATTCAAAATTGTATAGGGTAACTATGACACTTTCATAGCAAGGTTTTTATGTTATTAATGAATGAAGTTTTGTTGGAAAAAAATTTCTGAGTAATCTCTCAAGGTATGGGGGTCAGCTATTCTTTGTATCATTAAAGAATGGTGTTGTAGATACAGTAGTTTCATAGCCTAAAGGTTTACTTAATTTACTTTCAATCTGTGGCTGATCACTATTGTCCGAAACTCTAGAATGCCGAAAAAAGCATATATTATCTCCCCAAATAGCAAAAAGTCTCTCCCAATAATTGGGTGGAACCCCAGCCCCAGCCCTTTTCTCCTACAGGTAGTTCAAATATACACCTGACCAATGATGAATGGGCTTTCACAGAGAAACGTCAAGATATAAAAATTTAAATGAGGTTGCATCTTACATATTTTATCGTATGTGTGCTCTTATTATGTCATGTCATCTTTGGAATGTTGTATATTGATTGTTATGTTTCATGGAGCATACGCGAACTTTTCCCATATAAGATTGATATATATATATATAAGGTCGATCACTGCGTAGCACTCGTGAAATGTGTAGATCAATAAAAGTAACGAAAAAGTGCTTAATATTCAGAAGAAAACTCCGCAACGTTTCGGGTCGTTACCCTTCATCTGACGGCTAAATAATAA
>WURT03147680.1:0-11056 GCA_009936505.3 Holothuria glaberrima
TGCTTTACTGCACCTATCAGGGAGGTCTAATATCATCTCATTGCACCTATACTCTCCCTCTCCTCCCCATTTCCAATTGCTGAAATCTGTTCGTCTGAATTTGCGTTCAAAGTAGTAGAAATAATTTATTTGTAAAGTGCTTGGTGTCATACTGTCTAGTTTCATTTGAATGTCACGTAATAAGCATCATGTCAGTGCCCCTGTTTTATATAATTAATCAAGAGCATCCCTTATGCCCTATATGGTGCCTAGCAACCTTAGATACCCTTTTAAAATGCGCAATGGAGCAACGGAAAAATTCGTAATAGTCCAAGAATGTTTCTGTGCACTCAAAACACGTATTTTTGCGTAAAAAAACTTTCTCCGAATAGTTAAGTAGCCAAAATGGCGACTTCAGGAGGTTTGTTGACACCATACCCTTCTCTTAGATAACATCCTCCCCTCTTTCACCTAACCAAAAAATAAGAATTTACTAAATTATGAACATTTTCCAGCCATGCATATATGATCAGTTCCAAAGATAGCCCTATTTTGCATCGAAGCAACCTTGAATTAACAAAAATTTCTCGAAGGGGAGGGGGAAACTCCTCCCCTTTAACCACTCCCCAGGACTGCACCTTTATTTAGACAAAGGAAGGATATCTTCCTGATGTATACAATGGTAGGGACGCAATAAAAGTACAATTTATACGCAGACTTGGTGGGACTGCAGGGCCGTCGGAAGCGGGGGATGGGGGCTGCAGCCCCTCCCAATATTTTGTCCATGCATAGTTTTTTAATGCAATAAAAACGTCCAAAAAGTGAAAAACGGAGAATTAAAAACAAGGAATATCATTCTAAAAATTATAAATATCAGCTATCATTCAGTCTATCCGTGTCACTATTAAAACAAATGACGTATCACTTAGGAAAAAAATCGTTTACCAAAGTATTTGAAAATACCAACTCAATGTCGTACGACGTACTAAATTTGACTTTCTGCATCATTTTTTTAGAAATCTAAACGGTCAATGCAAGATGAAGTCGCGGAATTTTGCGGTGCTTTATCTTGAGTTACTGATTATTCACAGTGGCGTAACTCCTATGGGCTCGGACCGTGCTGAGCCGGGGTGGGCCCCCGCTACACTGATGCACAGAAAAGGCCAGGCTTAGTAAATTCAAGGTCTAAAAAGTTGGGACTGTACCTGCAATATTCCTTGCTTCAAGAAATGGAAATGAGCATTGAGTTCATTGCACATATCAGAAATCAAAGTAATAAAATTTCGCGCGCTTTGCGCCTGTGCAGCCCCACCGCATGGCCGTGTTTACTATCAATACCGCCTCAAACATATTCGCATTATTCAAAGGTGAGGGTTCTACAATTACGCTGATTGTTCTTGTGCATTGAAGTCATTATCGTGGAGCAGGACATTGCAAGAATGCAAAATAGTGGAATTCAGGGAAGACTCGCCTTTAATTGGCTGATGCTTTCTGTTAGTAATTAAAAGTGTCTCAGTACAGTCTCCCCGCAAATTTTGTTATGGGGACGATATTCAATGCAAAATTTCGGCGAGCTTCTCGCGCATTTATCACGGTACACACTCCATATCTTATAACCATTATTGGGGCAATAACACATTATTGCAACCAAAATCCTTTTCCGAAAAATGTACATCTCCGACCTCTTCAGGGACCCCGCATCAGTAGAAAAGCTTAGAGCAGTATCAATGTCATGAGTAGAATATACGGTAACATTCGTAGTATGCATTTGTCGTTACACATTTTTACGAGTGCCATGTCACAACCAAAATATCACTAAATAGTGATTATTTCTATGCACGTAATCAATTGAGAGATTTGCTAAGATACCTTCACTTTGCCACCTTACCTAACAAAACAAGAATTTTTCAAGGAAACCCCCCCCCCCCCACTTAGTCACCACAGCTTTCCCTTACAGTCAACCAAAAGTATAAGAATTCACTTGATCGTGAAAGTTTTCTAATACATAGTCAGTTCGGAAATTTGTCAAAGATAGCCCAATTTTGCATCTAAATCATTTTAACTTTACCAAAATTTCTCAAAAATGCACATTTCCACCGACCTTCAGGCCAGATGTATCTAGGTTGGACTTAAAGCACCATCTTCTATAGTGCCCCCAAATTGCCAACCTCTGGTGGCGCCACTGGACCTCCTGATAGGGTGCCCTTTGGTTCCAGGAGCCGGGGCCCCCAAGCTCATCGTTACGCTGCTGATTATTCATAGGATTCACTTGTTCCAGTCTATAACTAATTCCTCTGCCATCTAAAACAGCATATTCGATTACACTGGAGAAACCTTTTGTTCAAAATAACAATCAATGGGGATTTCGTTATCAATTTTATCAAAAGGTCTTCTAAAAATGAAGGAGATATTTCGTCTCCTATATCTAGTAGATAGTCTAAGCTGTAATTACATCGCATTGCCTCCTTGCCCAAAGGTATTATCTTAATGAGGTGGGGAAATGGGTTCAAGTTATCAACCCAACTTGGGAGGTCAATTTAGAAATTTTAGTCCGTTTTCTACAAAATTGGGATGAAATTTGAACCAAAATTTGGGCAAATTTTATATAAACGTCAAACAAAAAAATACCAACATTTTGACTTTTTGGAGGCATTTCCTGCAATCTGGGAGGCATTTTTAAAAAAATACCCTCCATACGCTACGCGCCAACCCATGGTGGCACGTAGCGTACTTCCACTCCATCTTTTCAACATGTGCAAGTTAGCCCCCCCCCCCCTCAATCGAAAATACCTTCCGACGGCACTGAACTGAGGTGGCATTGTGACGCCCATCTGTGGTGCCCCCAAATCACCAGATCATGGCGGCGCCACTGTTTCCCCATTGAACACTTGAGAAGGGAAAAATATAGGGGAATATATTTCTCATACACAAAGCGTAATATTGATCCCTGGAGGGGCATTAGAAAAAAGGTAAAAGCAAAAAAAAAAACAAAAAATACAAAATTTACATATTAACTGTGAAAATGGTCAATTTTCAGAACATGAGATTTCAAAATTGAAAATGTTTGGAGACAACTTGCAAGGCCTGGGAAGTGCATTTTCAGCCATCTGGGACGCATTTATTGCCAAAATTTTCTTGCACGTTACGCGCCAATCTACGGTTGTGCTTCGCTTAAATAGTAGACCTAATCGTGAAAACGCCCCCAAACTTTTTTAGCCCCGCCCCCACAAGCTAAATCCGGTCCTGTTGAAGGTCAAGCGTCATCGTGTCAGTAGTATCTATGGTTGTGACGTGCGCGTGTGCTGTAAATGCGCTTTCTACGTGTCTGTTTTGCCCTACAGTGCCTGGGAATGCTGCTCTCGTGACGTCACATGAAATACCTCTCTGCTAAGTCCTTCCTACCAACCGACTAAACACTTTTTATTATAGCACAGTCTGCTGAACAACTGAGATTCAGAATGGCTAATTCGACTTCCCCCAATCTGCGATGTCCATCCTTCTCTTGGTTTTCCGCGATTTCTGGATGAAAAGTCCTGGGTATAGTTAATATGTTGCTAGGCTAAATGCATAAGCCCAGTGAAACGTTGATTTTGGTTGGCAACATGGCTGACTCACTTCGTTAATCCCATTGTTCGTTACAACTTAAGTAGCTTTGCGCGGCAAAACTTAAAGTCACTTTTGCTGACCACAATCAGAGGCTTTATTTTCCTTGAAGGACGAAGAAATGAATAAAGCTGTTTAATTGCCCTAAAATCCTGGTGCAATTATGATCCAAGTACAACACGGTCGAATAAATTATTGTATAAAAGGGGATACTTCGGCAACCGGATAATCCTTC
The DNA here is from genome assembly GCA_009936505.3 of Holothuria glaberrima. Taxonomy (NCBI): domain Eukaryota; kingdom Metazoa; phylum Echinodermata; class Holothuroidea; order Aspidochirotida; family Holothuriidae; genus Holothuria; species Holothuria glaberrima. The sequence continues at coordinate 3,818 of WURT03147680.1, forward strand.
CAAAAATCGGTCTTTAGGGACTGAAGATTTGAATTCGTGGTAGATAATAAAACCTGCGTTGGTGGGTCTCTGAAACACTGACTTAACCTCCCATACGAAAAGAGAAAGACTTTAAAAGGTTAACTGATCGTAAACTCGTGAAATCGCTATTTATCCTCCTAACCAATTATTCACTAATTGATTTACACCCAGACTGACGCCAGGAGAAGCATACTGTGTATAGTGTGACCTCCACAGCAGGTGTCGAACATGAACCTCTTTCTAATTTCCAAATATTACCAGTGCAGCCAAGATCCTAAATTCACGTCCGCCGAGCAGGCAAAGTATACAGTTTATTTTCTGGTGATATTTGTTGGAGTTTTGTATGGAAGAGAAAAAAATTGTCATTACATGCCATCTAAACCCCGAACCAAAACTCCATTCCTAACTCAAGATATCCCTTCTTGAAGATTGGCCACTTTTGTTAAGAAATACCTCCAGGTTTCCCCAAGGTCACAGAATGTGATGCTTTAAGTGGGCAATTTTTTGCCTCAGGTTCCTTTTTGTATTCTTAATAATTTGATAACACGATCATTTGTCCTTGAAATTTGATACTATTAAAATGTTAAGATATTTTCCATGTAAATATATAGTAAAACTGTTTCATATTTATGGTACAGCAAATAAAGTTATGAGGAGGACACAGAATTGTGTGGTTACAAATAAGTTTATGTGACCTGAATATGACGTAGTTTGATATTTGATGTAAAAAGCATTAAAGACATAGAAAATAACCAAAATTCCCTTCAAAAATTGACAGTTGTACAGGGTAATTTCTATGTTACACTTTATCGTTAATAAACATGATTTAAACATGAAAATTTGTGGTGTCGAGAGAGGGACTGACCAAGTATGGCTAATGTTGGCCTTTTCCTTTGCAACATTCATTTCACGGACAGTTGTTACATTAGTATGTCCTGAGGGTTTTATTTTGAAAGTTAAGATTGTGTTTTTGAAAAATATCAATATCACTCACCAACCTGTAAACTATTCGATAAGCAATGAAGAGATAATTAACATCATAGACGCCGGCATGGGGGCATGGGGGCGTGCCCCCCAATCCCACCCAATCGAAAAATTCTCAAAATTTTAAAATGATCCAAAAGGCGTTTAAGCTATATATTTCTGTAGGGGGTAGGGTGAGGTGTGTTTTCGACCGAGTGATGGATCTATTGTAATCATTTTCTATCACAAATGTTTCTCAAACTTTCAGAATTTTTGCAAATCCTTCGGAAACGTTCAAAATTAAACCTTACCACAATGTTGTTCTTATTATCAATATCTTCCGATAGCAACTCCCAGAGAAGCACAGCAACAAGAGTCCAAAGCTGTTTAGTACGAATTACCAGGTAAAAGACTGGCTTTTTGAGTGGCATGTATGCTTGTTCGGCAATTGAAAGTGTCTCGATGCAGATTCTGAATGCAGGGTTTGTCCTGGAAATCTTACTTAACAAAAAATTTCGGCGCGCTTTGCGCGCATGCATCACGGTTTGCACTCCATCTCATGACCATTATGGAGGTAATAGTTCATGCTAGAGGTAATAGTTCATGCTACCGGTACTATTCTGATCACAACTATTTCAAAAAGCAGAAATTCATCTCCAAATATCTGTAGGGACCTTGCATTAATATGGGATCTTTCAATTTAATTTGTAGCATAATGTGGAAAGTTGGAACTTGAAAGTACGTCCTTACCGTAATACATTTTTCAGAAATTTTTACCGAGCGCTTCGCGTTCAGCCATTATCGGTATAGATGGTGATTGTTAACACACATACGACGAAAAAGCATTCTGGAACGCGCTTGTTAGTCCTTCACCCCTTTTGCTATACCTATCAGGGAGGCCCAGGGGAGGCCTTATATCACCTTCCTGCACCTCTCCCTCCCGTCCATTCCCCATTGCTGAAAGCTTGTTGTTCGTCTAGATTTTCGTTCAAAAAACGATAGTTGTAAAGTGCTCGGCATCATACCTTTTATTATGATTCGGATGTCAGGTAATAAGCATCTAGGGGCGTATTTAGAAGGCCATTGGGCCATGGGCCCCTCACTGATGCCGTTTTTAGTACCTGAAATGCGTAAAATTCTTTAACAGAAACTTTTACTTCAAAGTTAGCATATGTGGCACCAGATTGCATGTAGGGACACCTTGTTTTTCAAAAAGAGGACACCCCCTCCCCTTAGACCCCTCCCCAGGCCAGCGATCACACAACATACTGCATAACAACCTGTTAGAAAAATCCTAGCTACACCACATTATGTCATTTCCCGTTTTATGCAATTGATCCAGAGCTTCAGGGAGGCCCTTTACAGGTATCTTCCAGCCTTATAGCGGGAGTCTTCAGGAGGTTTGCTGGCAACGTGTTCTTCTCTTAGACAGCATAGTCTCCTCTTTCACCTAGCCAAAAATTAGAATTCACTAAATTATGGACATTTTCCAGTCATATGATATGTGAGTAGCTCCAAAAATATCCAAAAGATAGCACCAGTTTGCATCTAATCAACCTCAAATTAACAAAAATTTCTGAAAGGAGAAGGGGACACCCCTCCCCTTAGACCCCTCTCCCAGGACGGCAACTATGTCGTGACAAAGGAAGAATCCCTATTGCTGTACAAAAAAAAAAAAAAAAAAAAACGCAGAGCACATAAAAAATGGGTGCAATTTTCTCGGCATCGGCAGTTCCCCCCCATCACCAAAGTTTGGCGGCGCCGCTGATTAACATAGACGTTACAAAAGAAATGCCGCCCTCTGCAAACACTCTACACATCATTATATTTGCATAGGCAATGAGTTACTTCATAAAACACCGAACTTGAGATATATTTTCAGAACGGTAAAAGATATTGAAACAATTCCAAAGGATTTCTCCTTGAGAAATCTTACTTTTTAACTGTCGAGTAAAATCAAGCCTTTTGCTTGCATGTCACCATCCCTTTAAGAGAATGCGACAGGGGTGGCTCCAGTCGTCGAGGGAGACTGAACCCTTCCCTCGTGGGGGAAATTTTCCAATTTCGTCGTGGAGCCTTAATCCGTACGATAAAATACGTAATCCTGACGACAGTCAGTCGCCCCGACGATCTCCTTAGTTTTGCACTTAGGAAGGGCAGATTTTTCAAAGAAAAAAAACCCCCAACGTTTTCACATTTTTTCGCCTTTCCAAAGTTTTGCTTTTGACATTCTTTCAGCCCCCTGTCGCCTTTGGATTGCTGTCCTTCCTCCCCCGTCGGGGAACTTATCCCCCTTGTCGGAAAAATTCTGGCGCCACCCCTGGACTGCAATTTTCTGAAATCTAGGGCGTTTGTAGTGAAAATTTTCTTTAGCCGACCTCTGGCCCAATCACGGAGAAACTGTGTCTTCTAATTCGACAAAAAGAAGAACAAATAGATGTCTTACAGATTGGTCTTCATTGGTCAAATATTTGTGACCACCTGCCATATTCGGAAATGTGACGAAAATTCTTAGCCCCTCCTAGCTCAGTTGTAGTAACCCTTTGTTGGGCAAACCGTAGCACCACCCCTGCCCCGTATATTCCTTAGAAAAAAAAATCGGCAAGTGCATTTAACGAACCCCCAGGCCTCTCAAACTCTCGGGTAAGTTCATTACAGGGTATTCACTAGGATGCTGTCAGTGGCCGTAAGTGAAGGTACTCACAACTGTTGGGCCTAGGCCAAGTCGGGTCTCATTCGTCTGTACCCCAAACATTTGCTGGGCTTCTCCCAGTGCCCCCAGGAGATTTGAGGGGTAAAAAGATTTTGCAGAACATAAAATATTGCGACTTGAACAGGGAGACCCACTGTGACCTTTTAAGCCAATACATTCTTTAAACTGCATTTTTAAGGCGCGCTGTGCGCGTATCTAGTGTTGTAAACTTTGTCAAACACTGCCTTACTGTGAATTGTTTTCCAGAATTATTATTTCAACACCATTTTCCAAGAGCTGTGCGGCCGTGAGTCGTCTCCATTCAATACAATCTCACATAGATTGTTATTAGCCCAAATTTGCTCGAAAACTGGATCTTTATCTCATAGTGTAATGGCGGTTTATTATAGAAATTTGCTAGGGACCTTTGCTCTCCTTAGTCACCACAACAGGGCTCATAAAGTGGTTATAACTCCATCAGTCCATAAGCTGATAAGGACAAGAGGTACTTGCACGATGTTTTGTAATACTGAATACATGAATTTTCTGCGAGCTTCGCACATGCACCGGGGATGGTCTCTGCCGGTACTGGCTACCCTTTTTCTCATTTAATGCTGTCATGCTGATGAAAAGGCGAGAAATATATTTGTTATCATTAAAATTTGAAGGCACCGACAACCCGCTAAATCACGCACAAGGACAATTTCCTAATTTTCCCCACGAAGCCTCGGATCCATCGCCGAATAGATGCACGTTCGATGCCATAATCGGTAAAGGCTTCACCTTATTAGCATTAGTATCAAATCTGGTAGTAAGTTGTTTAAACAGTTTCCCACTGGGCAGCATTAGAGGCATTATCGTTCTAAATCCCTAACCTTAACGTAACCCGTCGATATGTTCCCACTCACAAACCAACCCCCACCGCATAATGAAATCGTCAGTCCGAAGTACACTACCAAAAAAGGTCAAATTGAATTTTTTTTTCATTTTTGTGATCTGCTTAGTGCGCATCATTTGCCACTTGCAAATGATTGAATACTTGATTCTTATGGCCACTATTTTACAAATACCCAAGAACCACCGCGGGCTTCGCCCAGTGGACCCCCAACAGGCCGTTGACCTTGGACCCACCAAGGGTCCTACGATGGGCCCCAGGGCCCCAACGCCTATGAGGGGCTCTTAGCGCCAACAAGGCGCCGCTCAGTTCTTCATGTTGGTGTAACGTTGGGGAACTTTGTTCCCCCAATAAGAACTACAGCAGCAATGCTGCTGTATCTCAATACAGTCGAACATTTGCTAGGATTAGAATTAAGGATATGACGGTGGTTCTCATCAGGGTTCTAGCTACAGTGGGCGGCGCCAGGCGGGGCCGATAAGCACTCCTTATTTGTGCCCACTACTCGCGGTCAAATGTACTGTTCCGCCCGGCACAGATTTTCCGCCAAAAATGAAAAAATACCAAAAACATGAAAGTCATTATACAACTAAACCAAAATGCAAAAATGCTTTGAGGTTTCGATGATTCCAGATAAAGCCATGTTATGCCATTTCTTTCAGTCACTGGTCAAATCCTATCTTAAGGTGTTCTCAAAATACAGTTTGTGTTCATATTTGATCTTGGGAATCCTTGCCTTTTGACATCTGGTGACCCCAGGTAAAACTCTTGGCAATTCTTGCTTTTGGACCTCTGGTGACCTCAGATGATGATCTTGGGAATTCTTGGGAAATTTTGCTTTTTGACATGTGGGGTGACCCAGATCAAGATCTTGGGAATTCTTGAGAAATTTTCTTTTTTGACCTGTAGTGACCCCAAATAAAGATCTTGGTTTTCAGAGTTTGACCCCCTGTGACCGCTGCTGAACATTAACCACCAAAGACAAAAGGGTTCTCAGTCTCACCATAACACATCTGCATACTAAGTATGAAATCTATCCAAGTTTCCTTCCTCAAGATATCATGTTTTAAACACAGTTTTCAGGGTTTGACCCCCGGTGACCCTAGATGACCTTTAACCTCCACCAAAAACAGTAGAATTCTTTGTCTCACCATAAGGCATCTATATACTAAGTGTGACATTCATCCAAGCTTCCTACCTTGAGATATCGTGTTAACAAGGTTTTCTGAGTTTGACCACTGTGAACCCAGATGACCTTTCACCTCCACTAAAAACTATAGGGTTCTTCCTCTTACCATAACGCATCTACATACTGAGTATGGCATTCATCCAAGCTTCCTACCTCAAGATATCGTGTTAACAAGATTTTCAGGGTTTAACCACTGGTGACCCCAGATGACTTTTGACCTCCACCAAAACCAATACGGTTCTTATTAAAATGCATCTACATACTAATTATGACATTCATACAAGTTTCCTTCTTCAAGATATGGTGTTAACAAGATTTTCAGGATTTGACCCCCGGTGACCCCAGATGACGTTTGACCGCACCAAAAATGAGAGGGTTCTTCCTCTGACCATAACACATCTACATACTACGTATGACATTCATCCAAGCTTCCTACCCTGAGATATCGTGTTTAAAAATAAAATGCACGCAACGCATTATAGGAACCAGCAATTGGATGCTGTACATCCATTTTCATTTTGAATAGCTGCTGCTTATTAATCGGCCAAACTATCCCGAAAAAAATTATCAAGTTCAAATCCTGAATACTGCATTTTTATACTATGGGTCAAAAGTAATAGATTCAAAATAAAAACGTAAACAATCACTAATGTGACGATGCTGAAAAGAATATTAGCTACAGCTAGTGACCGGTAATACATGTTATGTATTGAGATAAAAATCTGGCGATGGACCACTGCTCTAGTCTTGTATTTAGTGACAGCACAATAAGTGACTGCTTACTGACGCTGTTAAGTCGTGTAATATAAAGACGGGGAAGACAGGATGAAAGGAAAAGAAAAAAATTGAAACATATGGATCAGCGTACGATATAAATAACTTTTATTTGTTTCTTGTACATAAAAAAAGCTCGCCATATATCTAAAAATAAAATCTAATTATTCCTTTCAAGTTAGCAGCACTTTATGTTAAATAACATTTATATGGGCGTACAAAGCTATAATATTTAAGTATAAAATTTTAGTACACAAGTTAGTGTTTCCGTACCCGCCAGCTGGTAATTCCGATTGGTAGAGTATCATCAATGTCGAACAAAAATGTTACTTATTTTGAACTGATGGAAGAAATAAAAAGGAAATACAAAGTAAGGAGCCAACTCTTCTAGTGGGCAATAATGTAGCCAGTGGGTGTTCCTCCCAACAGGAATTTTCTGGTATAAAATGGAAACACTAAAACGTCATTTCGGCACAAATTGTCAAGTAAACCGAACTTTTCTGAAGTAGTGAATGGGGACAAACACGGGACTATCCCCACCCCCTCCCCTCCATAACTCCCTAAGAAGGCTGGTAAGGCTCCTACAATAGAGTAAAGCAATCGAAACTTAAGATTAAAAGCCTCTTAAGTTAACATGATCTCCATAAATTGGGCCTTATGATGTTCTTTTTTGTCTCAAGTCTCAAGTCTTGAAACTTGCTCACC
>WURT03147691.1:0-28844 GCA_009936505.3 Holothuria glaberrima
ATGCACCATACCATGCATCACACAACAGGAAAATTTGTGCTCTATACAATGAACGTAGACTCCAAAGTGATGGCGCTTTGTAAATATTCATTTTCTTTACAGAAATATGCCTAGTGTGGCTGTCGCCGATCGGGGACCATGGTCCTGGTGACGGTGTCACCAATTGGCGACCATGGTCCCGAAAGGGTTAATACTACTACATATAGTTTATTCACATACAATTACTGCTTTTAGAGTGTAGCTAAATTTAAATATTTTTTAGTCCATGAAATAATTTTTGAATAATAGTTCCTGCCTTCATTTTCTGTTTTTATCCATATGAGGATGATAAAGGGGAAAAATGCATTTTATTACAGACATGTAGAAAGCATTCCACTACAGTTTTCATACATACATGTACCCCACTCAAAAGTTGAATTGAGGAAAAGGTTCAATCAAAACTTATTCTTGATATGTAAAAGAACCAAACCTAAGCAAGGAAGAGTGATGTCAGCTCCTCCTATTGATAGGCAATGTTTATCTTCTTTGTTTTCAATCTATTTGACCTTCATATACATAGGTATAAAAGTCTTCCATGGGGCATGTAAAGTTTGCAAACTTCCAATGCCTCTCAAAAATTCACATTACACCATAAAACTATGGTGGAACAAAACTGGTCACAAACTAAAAGGAAAACAAAATGGCATAGTTTAATGTGAGGTTTATATATTGTCACATGAGCTTGCTTCCAGGTCACTATGGGTTGAAAATGTCTAGACTTTCATCTGCTTTTATCTCATGAAGACCAAGGAGGAATTGAATGCAATTTTAACCACAGCAATAACTTAACATATCCCTCAAACACAAATTTAAGCTTAAACACTTATTTTAAAAAAGTTAATAAGCTGGAATTATAATAGGCTGAGACAGCCCAATTTGCACAAACTTGTCACATTGAGAGGGGTACAAAGGGGGATGGCAGCCTCACCCCCTCTCCTTTGGGTGGGAATCTATGTCCTTTTCAGGCAAACTTGTCACTAGGTAAGTTAACACCTTCACTTGAAAGGTTGAAAGTCCCCTTCAACCTCTCCCTAGGGTATCTATTCAGAATGTCACATTGGAGAGTTGACTTGGCTTCATCACTGACTACAAACATTTAATGACACATTCAAGTACCATTTTAATTTTGCATTCCCCAGCTTCCTTAAGTAAATACTGAAGCACACAACTTCTCTTCTTTTTATTTTTAGTACAGTTTAAGGAATACACCTGGTAATTTACATTTTGAAGATATTTACCAGAATAATTACAATGTGATGCAAACAAGCAATTATGCAATTGAGTCACAACAGAGTTAAAGAGGATTAAATAGTTGCTAAGAAAGAGATTGATAAAGTGATAACTATGTGAGCAGATACTGTAAACAGGTGGAACGGAGGAGCAAAATAGACTTCAAAATTTTCTTTAGCTCACATCAAAATTAAGTTCTTATGTCTCTTACAACCTTCAGGGTGTAAAGACAATACAGCTGTAAATAATGTTTCTGGATGAACGGTGCTTTCCTACAACTACTGTAGAATACTACTGTCCCTTCGTATATCTTTAATCAATACACTCAAACTGTTCAACCATGTTAATTTATTTTTTGCTATGGAATACTCACAGTTTTCAAGGATTTTTAGAACAACTGGCACATCAATTTAGGAAATTAATATCACAGTGCTGGCTCTCAAATTGCAGATTAATTACCAACTGACGTCACAGGCATGAGATCCAACAGACAGGCAGATCTAAAGGAATTATTTTTTGCCAAGGGTTTTATACCCAAAATAGATTCAGTATGTGGGTGTCACACAACCATTTCAGCTTGTCTTCACTCAGATAATTCTGCAATATGACACTTAACTAACAAGTTGGGCTTATTTTATTGATAAGTGCACAGACAAACAAGTACCTTAGTCCTTATGTAAATATTAGAAATAAAGCTAGTTGTACCAAATGCAAGGTTCCATCCTAATTTTTCATTTATTTCTTTTATTTTTATAGTGATTTCACTCATCTGCCCTCTGAATTTCATCAAATATTACAACTGTACATGAGATCCCACCTGAATGATATCATGTAAGGTGATATACACTGGTGAGCAATATGCAGATGAAAAGGTCAGCCGAACTCTTACCTACTGATACAACAGTTAAGCCCTTGGGAAATAGTAAAGGACAGAGCCTTAATTTTTCCGAGTTTCTTCATGAAAAGTGTCATTAAATGCAAGTTGGGTATTGAGATTTGCAATCATTGAGCTTTAAGAAGTAAACGTATGAACAACTTGAAAATTTTCAAGCTTTAAGTTGAAAGAAAAAACACAAGCATAAGAATTTCTTCAAGTACATCCAACACCAGCTTGCTTTGAACTTGGGAAACCGTCCCATTCCAAGCAAAAGAGATGAACACAAGGCCAGGTTAAACAAATTTTCATCAAAGCAAAGGATATTCTGAAGACAAAATTTTATTCAGCAAAGTTTTACTTGGGGTAATAACTGTCTTTAATACATTTCAGCACTATTTTTATACTCTGATATTAAAAGAACATTTAGCTCTTCTAAAGTTTGGCCATGTACTTGCAAGTTTCAAGTTTGAACATAAAGTGATACAAGTTACCAGCTGGCAGATACATCACAAACAACAACCTTTGATGCAGCACAATTTGACTTAAATGTCAAAAAAGAGCAAAATGAGGTGCTTTTCCATATTTTTATCTGCATTGCTTAAATGACAGTGATCCTACCATACCAATTTAAGCGATATCATTGAGATGACAGACTCTTTTTGGAACCAATAATAAATAATTTTTAATAAATAAGACAAAACATTACTGAACTGACCAAACTCTCTGAAAGTCTCATAGCATCTTCTCAAAAGATTACTTTAAACTTCAAAATGCTGAGCATTTCACATTGAAAGTCAATGTCATCTTCTTATGCTTGAAGTGCAGTGGCAAAGATTCTCTTGCTTCATACACAGCTCCATATCATGAAAAATACCAGTTAAGGAGAAAATTCTAGTTGAAATATATTTGTATTCTCCAATGATTTGACAGCTAGAGTAAATTTTGAGGTACTTCCCTCAAAAATTTGAAATTCTACAGTGTATGAGACTGTAAACAATCCTTCAGGCAAGGACATAATTTTTACGACTGTTCTAAGACAAGTATAGGACATGCAAGACAGCCATACCACTTTAAGGCATTTTATGGAAATTATGAACTGTAATTTGTAGCCAAACAGTTTCACTAGGTAGGACAAGATGAACTGGTATGTGTATGAGAGGGACACCAGAGGAGAGTAAGCAACGTTTTTGTGAAAGAGGCAAGAGGTTTTGCCTTGAACTTACACAATTTTCTTGTATTACAAAACTCTTTGGTGTGTGGGCAGATTAGCAAGAACTCCTGCAACCTTGACATGGTATTAGTTTTACTATATTCCAAGTGATATTAAGCTACTAGCCTAGAAGCCATTCTGGCTCATCAAAGACCATGTTCTATAATTACAAGGATAATCAGACAACTACAGTACCTGGTTTGGGAGTCTATAAGCTCCAATAATTACACTGCAATTATCTTTTTCCATTTTTTTTTTTTTTGTAGGGAGTCATACACCTTGTTAAGCCAGTCGTGGCTTTCTTGATGACTTCCTTTCACATCATATTGTAATATATATGTGATGAAACAAATAAATGAAATAAATGAAATGAAATTATGTCCTATTTACATATACACCTTTTTTGCCTGCAACAATTGTCTAGCAAAGATAAATAGCACTATAGAATCCCCTACCACTAGAGGGTGCCCTAAGAAAATCTTCCTTTTCCATTTTGCCTTTTCCATGTAAGAAGGTCATTCAGGGTGGTTAGCTTAGAAACTAAGGACCACAATGTAGAAGAAGCCTGCAAGGACTGGAGTATACTCTGTAACCCGTAGCTACTAATTCAACATTTGAACTCAAACTTGAGTTCTTCGGATTTGATGAGGTCGTTTCACATGCGAAAACTCCAGATTGATCTTGAATGGAATATTAATCAACTATATATATGACCAAGCTAAGGAACTAATCATGAATCTATCTACTGATATCTACAGTAAGCTTCATTGGTTCAAATGCCTTTAATAATCCATGCTGTTGTGGTACAGGTTTCCTAACTCCCTGGTTTGGGAATCTTTGAGCCCCGACACTTAACTCCTATATACACTTGTAACTCTCACTTACTCGTAATAAGATCCTGACAAATTGCCAATAAGAACCTTGTTACAGGAAACTAAGGGTTACAAATGTAGATAGGAGGTAATGAGGGGTGATGTAGATCCTTACTTCTAGATGCATTAAAAGCAAAGTGGTTTTAGATTTTAGGCTCAATGAAAGGAAAATGACAAGACTCCTCCAAAAAAGAAGAGTTAAATAAGTTTTACTTACATATTTGATAACTTTAAGCTGCAATGATATAGCATCATTGTCGTGAAGATCAGCACACAGTTCAAGGATGTTGTCATTGTATTTTGTCATGTCCTCCAAATCATCCTTGCCAGATGGGCAACTATTTGTCCTTTGCATTCTTGACAGGCATGCAGAAATCTGGAGAAAGATAAAGGTTCAAGTGTCAACTTTATTTTACACCTTTAAGAATTGACCAACTTTTGTTCAAAATACAGTATATTTATTAACAACAGCCAAAATTACATAGTTCTCTTCATTTTTGTATTCTTGAATAAAGCAGATGAAATAGAAGGAACTGATAATGGAAATCATCTACTGTACCATACTTATTATTAAACAACCGGGGACACCAAAAGAGGGTGTTTTGAGGGGTGAATTTTCTATTCAAATTCTAACTATACACTACACATACCATGTACACTGCACATGTATGCACATAGGTGTGCTCATTTATAGCACTAGACTGACTACTTACAACTTAAAAAACTTTGAATGTATAAACACACACAAGTTGGAAATTAGGAAATAATGGTCTAGCTGTGACGGTTACAGGTAATGTGGCACAAATTTTTTTTCCCCTGGTGAAAATACTGTAGTTGGTGAATTAAGGTGTACATATGAAAACTTTTAAAGGGGTACAGCAGGAGTGATTCTTAAGGAAGGGGTGCAGTAAAGTAAATACCATATTCATACAGTACAATGATTATTTACATCAGTGGCTCCCAATCTATTTCAGCTCACCACTTCCTTTCCCTGAATTTTGGGGATGGGCAAATGAACCCCCCCTCCCCCTGTCTTCTATAACACAGTACTGCTCAATGCTATGAATACAATGGCAATAATAAAAACATGTTGAAATAAAGGGTAGACCTACACATACATTTTTACATGTGGGTTTGACCTATTGTAGCAACATAGCAGTGGGGACTTAAAAAACTGACTCCCTTTTGAGGTGGCGAATCTTTAAAACTCCATTTATGAAAACATGAAAGACTCGATTGTGATCAGGGGTGGAAACTTTTTTGGGACTTTAACAGGTACTAGGTGTCCCACTGAGGTATAGATGGTTTCCCCCCAAGGCCTCTGACTGGGTCCAGGGACAACTTCCCATTGAGGGACTTGGGTGAAGCTCCCCCCCCAACATTCTTGGGTATTTATGGTATGATTTGACACAAGAATGAGGCACTGTCAGTCAAATTTTGACTATCTTCTGACTTCCTAATAACCTTAAATGTACACCCTTAAAAGTTTGTATTTCAATATAGTAACTAACAGAAGTGTCCTTCTTGTCCTGTGGGTGGGAAGAAGGTTGGGAGGGGTTGCAAGGGGTTTGAAAGACTCATTCCACTCAAGCTGTCATATAGGAAGAAATAATGAGTAAGCTAAATTTGGCACACTGAAAAGTTCCATTTTTGAAAACATTTTTAAGTTTAAAAGTCATAGTAATATAAGAAGTTACTCTATGTAGATATTTGCTCCCAGTAAATCCTGCCACAAGTTGGTAGGATGGTAGGATTTACCTGGGTCAAATATCTACATGGATTAACTTCTTACAGTACTATGAAGTTAAAGTTTAAAATGTCTCAATGAAAGAGGATATCCAACAGCCGTAATCAATGGGAGCCTCCTTGCCCTGCAATGAAAGACCCTGGGTGTGGCCTGAATTTCTACGTGCAAAAGATTACTTGTGTACCTTAACTAGAACACTTCCAACTTCTCTTAGACCCTTTCCCTTTTCTTATTTCTAACTATGCCGGTCACGCTACTATAGTGCATTAGTTAGATAGTTAGGTTTTACTGCCCAGTTTCTATAGTGCATTACAAAAGTTATCTATAATATTACAATTACCTACAATCGTCACTTCTGTCAGTATGTCATGTTTATGGCAACAAGGAAAAAACTAAATTTTAGGTAAAGTTGGCGGGACCAATTTTAGCCATGGCCTCTTTGGTTATCACTCTCACTGCCACTGATAGAAATATGACGGTCCTCATAAGGAAAAAATTGAAATTAAATGCTGTTAAGAACTTCGTAGTGTTTTTGAGGAGGGAATGTTAGACCTACTCAGCCTGTTGACTAATTTATCGCCTTTTACTGGGAACCAATTTGAGTGCTCAGCTGGAGAAAATCTTTTGAAATCTTGTATTAGGCCCTGGTTTAAAACTGAGTATCTTATTTTTCACAATGCCCCCTGCTGCCCCCCTAGCGCTCATCGCCCGAAGTTGCAAAAAGTGCACCCTCAATAACCACCCTGGTGATGTACCACTGATTTACATGCTACCCTCCTTTATTTTCTTTAATGTTCATATTTCTTCATTTTGCTCTGCATATAATCTTGTTTGCATTATTCATGCAAAAAATGATATAAAAGAGAAAAAAGATTTAATGACAGCTCTTGTACTCCATCTAATGCAAGAGTATTGTGGTCTTTTATCTGCAAGATTCTGGACAGCTTATGGAACCCAGTGGTGATTTTCTTTTTCAAAGCATTCTAAATCCTCCAATATATTGATCTGAAATTCTTTGGGAGATAATCATTATGAAAAGCTGCTTTTATACACAAAAAAAATATATTTCTAAGCAAAATGTTGTATCTTTATTTTTGTCAAATTAACTGACATAATTTGAAGAAATCATATGTATCATCACAATAGATGACCACCAATTTTCAATTTTTTTTCCACAACAAGTTACTTTAGCCCTTTCAATATTTCCCCAAAGGTGACAAAGTTTTTCCATGTATGGTGTAGTCCAGCTAAACATTCAATTCTGTGGGAAATTTGCCTTTTCACAAACAGTTACCTTGAGATGTTATAATATTGAGTTAAACGAAAGACAAAATTGCATAACTGATACCTAGTAGGTTACTCCTTAGCTATGTGTTAATACATATGTATACATACAGGTATACGAGGCCCAGAAGTCTTAGCTACTCTCTGGTCCTGATTGACAACTCGGAGACAGCTTTTTTATAAACTGTAGGTATGATTGTCTCCATGTGATTGTCTCCCAGTGGTCTCACTTTTTTAACAGTTTTTCAAAATTCCAAACTCAAGAACTACTGTATGCTGTAATAAGTTTTGACTTCTTTCAAAATTATGTCAGGATTAGAACTTCCTAACTTGAATAATGTGCATACAAGCAGCTTCAAGCATGCAAATTCACAAGGGCAAGAAACATTTGTTTAAGAAGAGAATTAAAAAGCAATCTTCCTTTTTCCCCTCTTGACCTTGGTATCAAAGAAGAAACAATACAAGAACACACAATAACATTTACCATAAAGTTGTAGAAAGTTATACTGTCTACATTCATAAAAAGTATATCCTGAATTTTGAAAAGCAACATTTGAAATTCTGATGTTAAAAACAGGCTTTTATGCCTTTAAACTTGCTCCATTTTGCTACTTAGAATTTGCACACACAAGATGACAGCAGTTGACAATATAAAAATGTGTTCTTGATGATTTATGGTCATGTCAACTGTGGTCATTAGAACTGCAATGTTATTATGTTTGTGAGGTCAAGTTAATTTCAGTGCCATAATAATAAACTTTTTGTATAGTTACATAAGACCAACTGACCATCACTGCATTCTGACATAACTAAATTTTAAAAGCAAGATATGACATGAGTACAGTGACTGATAAAAGTGTGGGTATGTTTGGAAACAATGATTGTAATTACATAAATATGCCTTTAAGCAACTACACAGTAAATCAGCATGGCATAATAATGTAGGGGTTAATCTTTTTCATTCTTTGTGGCATATGTCTGCCATGTTTACTGCTAAGCCTTAGAGAAACTGAGATAGTCTGCAAAATTTTGAACTTGCTGCCTAAAGTTTGAAGTGACTTTCTGCAAGATCTTGTAGGAAAAGTATGGGTTAAACATTGACCTGTACAAACAAAAGTTAACCCTGAACCCATGATACTGACGATGGGGAAAAATTATACATGCTTGTATTACAGTAAGATTCTGTGTCGGTTTACCCAGACATAAGCTAGTTAAAAAATTAAACTTGAATAAATGCAACAGGAAAAACTTGCAAAGTCTATTCTCCACTTTGGTTGCACATCTACAATTAATTCCACTTGGTAATTTTTGGAAATTTATGAATATTGAACATCTTTTCCTAATAACATTGGTAGGGAACTGTTTCACACTATGCATGGATGTAGACTATAGAATAGAACTCTCATGGTCACATATGGATGTAGCCATAAATTTGAGGGAATTTTAACATTAGCACTGACTGCTCATCATAAATGTCAAAATAAGCTTGTAGCGATGATTACTTAAATTATAAATAGCTTACATTAATCCATCATTAATAAGAGTATAGTTTTCAATTTTGTGATGTTTAGTCAAAACCACGGCACTTTTAACCCTTTTTCTGTTCATGGCTTACAGATGTTCTTTAAGAACACTAACAAATGTATGCAAAGTGTCCTATACATGTGTACTGCCACCTGTAATCCCATTTTTTGCCACAAAAGTACACCAAACTCTATATCATGAAGTCAACTTAACTTTATAAGCATGCCTTAAAGCAATTTTACATTTATCAAGGACCACAAACTTTACTTTAAAAGGTCACGTTCACATTATGATGGAACTATTAAAACTGAACTTTAGACCTTTTATCCCAGGCCACAAACTATACTTGAGATTTCATTTTTTTTTTTTTTTTTTGAAAAAGAATAGTTGATAATTAACATTTAAAATTTAGAAAGCTTTTCAAACAAAAAGCTAAGTATATCAGTAAACATTGCTAATTAAAACTCTAAGACTTTGACATAGCAATATGCAAGCAACAACTGTGACTTAAATGAATGTATTCTTATTCCATAGGATATATGTTACAACCAGTATAAGCCTATAAGGTACATTTGCATAATAAATAGGATTTGACAATCATTTCCTGTTCTAAATGCAACCACACACAATTCAATAAAATACTAAAAAAAAAATTGATTCAGATCAAACACAACATTAAGAGACTGAAACTTCAAGTGACACGTTTGAAGTTTAAGACCTAATAGTTTATGTTAGAATTACCTCTACTTACCTGTACACCCATCACAGTATTTCCAATGTATCAAAACTTAACTGTGTCAAAAGTGAAGGACAGGAACATTGCTCAAGGATATTCATATATGTGCATTTTTAACATTCATGGTAGCATCACACATCTGACTGAAGTACATCGAGAGAAAGAAAGGCTTCTCAAACTACAAAAAGCACTTTAGTACTGCACAGAAATTTTCCTTGTAATAAAAGTTTATATCATCAGTCTGCACCAAATTTTTTACATACTGATTATGACACATTTAAACATTGTACTACGCACGTGAAATCAATTGTTCAATCATCCACTATGATAAACAGCCTTTAATCCTGAATAAAACCAAAACCACTCAAATTTATTAGCTATGGAAAAGTAGTCAAAGATTTCCTTGTATAAACATAAATGCTGCAACATAAAACAGTTGCAAATTTATCTTTGGTTTTGATCATCATGTAGTGGGTATATCACAAAATCCTTTACTTTTCTTCATGACATCCACTTACACAAATCCCAGATCACGACAAAACTGCATAACACAATAATATCACTGACAATAAGGAGTAATAACTACCACTCTATCCAAGTGATCCCCTGGCATACAAATTCTCCTTCAAGAGATAACATTCCACTTTGATAAAAATTAAGTTGAGTTCATGACATTTCTGAAAACTGAAAATCTTGACCTGAAGTGACTGACACAGAGATACTTAAAACATACCCCCATAACTCAGTCACGATAGTTGGCGGTAAATGTTTACTGTACGATACTGTGCTTTGAACATTGATGTAGCTATCAGTGGCAATGCACACTAAAAGGAGATTATGAGAAGTCCACAGTGACTAGTCCACAGGCCACACTAGAGCACATCCACAAGATCTTTAGTACTAATTATGATGCTTGTCAGAGGTAAAAAAAAATATCCTATGCTAATATTCCTTTCTTTGTCAGTACTCAAGTGCCCCTTTGAGATGTTTTTCATTTTCTTCTGGTTCTGCTCATCCCCTTAAGAAATTCAGAATCTGCTTAATGATTTCAGCATGCAAGATGCACAAGCTACAGCGTCAGAGATCTTATTAAGTGTGTCTCCGAGGGCTTTTCTGAGACTGTGATTGAAAAGTGTGATCAGGAACTTATGCTGATTGAAGGCCAATAGTTGCAGGTATTCTAAAGGCTTGGCAGACTGACTAGATGGACTCAAATCATTCTTAACTGGTAAAGAGATAGTCTGGCAATTTTTTAAGGATGCTTTACAGGAAACGACCCTCTCCTTTTCATGAATCCAATGCAGCTTAGGTTCACAGATATTAAAGCTGACATCAAAAACTAGCAAATGTAACAATTAACACATCAACAGCACTGTTTATTCTAAGGAGCTACCAGGTTCTGAGTAAATTTTTCTTTTTCATATACTACATGATTTAAAAAATAAGTAGTATTATTAATCAATTTAATTAATTTGATTAATCAAACAATAAATTATTAGTCTTTCAGTACCACACTCAAATGATCATTTTAATGGGTAGCATATACATACTCATCTAAACTTATTGAAACAGGCCTCCTGTTCCCTTGAAATACTCTTTTGTGATTTGATGTCCTTTCTAAGAATGTTTCCAATCATTTTATGGCATTTGATACACAAATTGTGTTTATTTCGCTCCTCACATACTTCCTTTCTACATATGTACCATTATTGCCTGCAATAACTTATTCATGTTTTCTTTCTCTGGAACATCTCTTTCAATTTTGTTGTATACCTCAATGAATAATTAAACCTACTGGTGATGTTATTGCAAGTTTCCAGCAAAAATTTAGCCACTTTCTTTTTTTTTATTGTCGTTGTATACTTTTTCTTATGATTTTTAGGATGTTCTCGATTTCACACAATTTTCTGCATTTTGTCAATTTTTATTAAAAGTTTATAATTTTTTCATGCAGTGAAAGTCTCCATAATATCTAATTTTGACACAAGTTTTGCTTTCCCATGGGAAGGTAAAACTTGTAAATTTTCCATGCATTGCACTTATACACATAACCAAAACATGACTCATGATATGAAGCAGAAAAGCTGTCATTAAAGAAAAACACAACATATTAACGTGAGGTGGTAAGTCAAGTGTGCTTGCTTTAGTTCACTTAGGGTTAGAATTTTAGAAACTTCATCTGCTAATATCTCTAGAAACACAAATGGGAACTGAATGCTCAAACTGAGCACCTCTCAAACACATGAAAAATATATTTCAGCTTTAACAATCCTTTTAAAATTTACAATGTAGCTCACTTCCTACAAAAGGTCGGTGATGAGTTGCTACAAGAGTTAAAAAGTTTGATGTTTCAGTTTTACTCCATGTTAACAGTCCACATAAAAAAGCAGGAGTACATCTAACTATTCAAGAGAATGTATACCTAACTTCTTTACATACTCTACACTATCTTCTGTATCTCTGTTAAACTTCTCTGGACATCAAACATTTAGCTACTGAACCACAACCCTTTTACCTGTTGAGAATTAAAAATCAGCATGTTTTAAGGGATACAGGAGCTCAAGTAGCTAATGTGCCGTACGGGATGGATGTCAGCGGATAAACCTAAGAGCTCTTTTATAAACATGAAGTTAAATTTTGCATAATTAATGGTAAGTGTGAGTTGATTCTGTAAAGTTTATCATGTACATGTAATACATCTTTAACTTTAGTCCAGAATGATCTGCTCAGATAACCATTCAGGATCAGAACCTTGGTGATGAATAGTAATGCACTAGGCCTCTTCTTAGAGATAAAACATAGAAAGGGTATCAAGGGAAATCATAAGACTTTCTTTAATTAGTCTACAGATAAAATTTTGGGGAAGGAAAAAAAAGGGAAGTATGTGACACTGCTAAAATTTTAAAAACGAACAAACCAGCATTATTGGTAAAATGCTCTGAGAGAAAATTTGTTTAGAAATCTATCTTGAGAACTCTCCTTGAAAGTCATTGGATGTAAAGTATACTCACTTCACATAAAGTTAAAGGACTCTTTGCTTAGGTGCATCATTGTAAAAGCACGTAAGAATGCCAAGATGCACTTACATGTACGTAGAAATGGAAACAAAACCAGAATGGGTGGGCAACAGTGGTGACATTTGGTTTATCATCAGAGATACTGCGTCATTCATAAAGATCTAGTGACATTTTTATGATGCAGTTGAATATTTTATGTAAAGCACTCCAACTCAGATAAAGGCCCTAGTTTTCATCAAATAACACCAAATGTTTACCCTTTCAAGGGTAATTTCTGTTGCACACATCACAAATGTAAAATATAGTAACTAACACTGGCCTATACTAAGAAGTACCGGTAAGTACTGTATATTTTGGAAGTACGGTACATACAGGAAAAGTTTTCATCTTGAAAAATATCAGTATCACTCACCAAACTTTGAACTATTTGGTATGTGATTAATTAGTGACTAATATATAATAACTTTATGTATGGTAAACAAAAATATATACCAATTATACCATACATCATTACTTTTGCATAGGGAATGATTATTTCCAAACTGTAAAACTTTGAGGATGCACATCTATAGAACAATAAAAGATTCTAAAGTATAACTTCTGATAGATATTTAATAACAGTGATTTATTCTTTAACTTCTGAGTAAAATGAGCTCTGTTTGGTGGTTAATATATATTCAAAGAGTTCAGATTTTCAACCAATATACAGCATTTATCCCCGTTTTGCTGTATTTATTCATTTACTTCTCTACACTTAAAAAAAGCCAAATTTGCAAAACCTTATTTCCTCAAAAAATCTACTGAAGGCTTTATAGTCTCCAAAATTTTCAGCCTCTTATTATGCACAATCTTTATCAACAGCATGATCTACTGAATTTCAGACATACAGTGCCCTTGCATTGAGATGAAAAGTTAAATAATTTGCTGTGATAGTCAGACTAAGCAATACTTTCTTCCATGTTCAGTTATTTGGAGCAATAAATGCATTGCATTCTTTACTGTTTTATAATCTTTCATATTTTATTCAAACTCTTGGTCACTTTGCCAATTGGTGCTTCTAATACTGCCTTCAGAGGAAATTTACTAGCAAGATATGAGTTCCTCTCACTAGCCGAGTACATTAATTACTGACCCCAGCAAACAACTGGAATGAAACATGTTGCTACTGAAATTGTTCAAAACAGTAGGTATCTTACTGTGATACTTTAATCTCTTTTCTAATGTATACAGACAGCTACAAGGAATTGCCCATTTAGCATCTTTCGTGTAAGGGGTGACCCCATTTTTCTTCACTGATTGATTCTCCAGCAGTTTCTCATTACTTATTGAGCACCTTTTTTGAGGTAATCTGATACAGAACTTCAAAGAATTAGTATTAGCAGTCACCCTACGAAGCTAAGCCAAACCAACAGAGCTTTCCATATCAAAGAAACCTCATTAGCTCTAAATGACAGCAGAAACGGACTATTCCCAGCTGCTTTTTTAGCCCCAGGTAAACAATACGTTTGCACGAAACTAGCTTTTGACAGCTTCTCAATCAACGAATTGGTACACTGGTTTACACTATGAGTATCATACACAAGTGACCAATGCCAATTTTCAATTACTTCTAAAGACTTTTAGAGTAGGGGTAGTGGTTCCATGGAGTAAAGCTGGATCCCCACTTTGAAGAATAAGATACAGTACATCCCATCTAGTATGTCAACTAATCATAGCCTTACAGTGTACCTGAAGTTTACAATTTCAAAAATATATGTTACAAAGCTTGAAAAAAGTATTCAAATGGTCCACCTCCCATCTTCACATCTCTGAGCTAAGATATAAAATGCTGAAGCTTTCCCACTTAATTCAAAATGGTAGATTGTGCAATAATTTGTAATGTCATTCTTGTACTACTCAAATTACTGTCTTTGTATTTCTTTATTGTTCCAAAACACAATCACTGTCTTACTGTCATAGGGTGACTTTGCTGTGTAAGTTCTTTCCACACAATATGCTTTGCAAGGGAATAGTAAATGCTCCACAATCATATGAACATCTTAATTTAAGAAGGAAACAAAAGCAGTTATAGTGAGTTGTGTCAGAAGGACATCACAAATTATTGCGCATTCGACTATTTCAAATTAAGTGAATAAATTTCAAAAATTTATATTGCAGTAATGGAGTAAGCAATGAAAATGGGAATTTGAAAAATGAAATTCGTCTTCCAACCTACAAAATATATATATATATTTTTGGTTACAGACTCTAGGTCCACTTTAAAGTCTCCTGTTTGTCATGTTTTCCAATCTGGGGATTGCTTTGTATATTTCATTGCCTACACACAGCAAAAAACTTCTATCTCGAAGGTAAGTACTTACATGCATACTAATGTATGGGGATGGAATATTTCCTCAGTTTGGCCTCAAGTGAGAAATGCACATTTGCCAAAGCCAATTGCCACAGCAATTTTAACCATGATATGGCAGGGTGGGAAAATCTGGGTTTTTAGAGGAAGTAACAGGACTGTTGCTGTGTGTAGTAATTAAGTCCAAAACACTTCTGTATGATAGCTTTTGTAAATGATTTCTGCTGACAATCCCATGAAAATGAATGTTAATTGGCCAGATTTATAGCTCAAAGTGAAAATTTGGTGACTTTTTTGCTATTGTTTTGACCTAAGTATATAATGATGACAAAAACAGATTCAGTTACAGGTTAGCAAGTGAACCAATAACAATCCTACCACTGCTAATTATACAACCAACATCTAAAAATGAAAAAACCTCTTTACAGTATCAACACACAATAAAATTCTTCACAACATTAATGAAGCTGCAAGTAAAACAGAAACAACCCTGTCTATCATTATGTCCGAAGTGATTTGTTTAGATAACTGTAGCTAATCGAAAACCTTACAGAGGACTTTATCTAGGACATCAAAAGCAAGGAGGATAAAACTAGAGTACTTCTTTAACAGTCCAGAAATCCCTTACAATCAAGTCAGTTTTCTCTCCAGCCTTGTATGTGACCATCTTGTGATAGGCACCCACTGCTTATACACCGTGAGTGAATACATACAATGAGAGTTGTTCATGAAGGTAGAATTTTTCAAAAAGATTCTGTAAATTCCAGAATTCTGTACGGGAGCATCACAAAACTGCCAAAGCAAATTATCAAATCAAATTTCATAATGCACATGGATGTTCCAATATGACAATATGCTGATTATTCAAGGTTTACATCACCATTGTTACAAAGAGGGTCATTAGTAGGACAACTTACATGTCTTTCAAATAAGTTTAGTTTCTTCTCATTGTCAGTGGAGAGCACATCACACACAATCTGTTGAAAAAAGATGTAAATAATAATTTAACACTTCATGTATTACTCTTTAATAGCACTGTCATAATTTAATAACAAAAGATTCATTTTAATTACAAACTACCCAACAGACTGAGTACTGTAGATCCCATAACTAAGGCTGTTTGTACTTCCTAGAGTGGAAGAGCATGGGTGACTGTTTATATTGATTCTTTTGAAATTTATTACAACAGATCTTTCATACATTACATGGATTAAACATAACCATGACACTTTCTACAGTTCAAACTATCATTTTGCACTTTGATTTTACAATTTAATGGATAAACACATAGAATCTCAACCAATATTTCCTGCCAAGAATAAGGATGAAGAGTATCAAAAGCTACACACATTTCAAATTGACACTAGAAGTAATCATCTTTCATAATTAATGGAGCCGCCAGCAGCAATGGGGCCTCTTGAGCATGTAGGAATAATTTATGGAGAAGTCAAACAGATGGGACAAGTACACAGAAGTCCTTGAAAACAGCAATGCTCCAGAAAGTTACCTTGAGAAGTCATAGTAGATGGTTGCCACTGGTTAAGAACATTTTATGCAAGCAGTAAGACACTTTCAATATAAGAGATACTTCAGCTGTTCTAACTGATAATCTAATTTTAGTAAGATGTTTCCATCCGGGGTAGACAGTTACACAACTTGTGCCACAGTTTTAAAGGGCAATTCTTGCCATCCAGACAGTTCCAATTCTCCCAACCAAGTAATTTTTGATTCCTCCCATAACCAAGCTCCTCCTTGTGCAGAGGCAAACCTAATTTATTGTATCAGGCCATGTCCTGATGAGTAAGTATACAATGGTAATTTGTAATCTGAACACTCTCTAAACACACTCTCTGCATTGTGCGGAATGTGAGTTACTCTGCATCATTTGAATTTTCAAACTTTGATGTCAATCAAAGAGCACTAACCAACTGAGAATTTTGATACCTCCACACTTAACTTATACTTTGGGTGATGACTGACTGTCTTTAACCTTACAAGCATCTTGTAGATGCATGGTAACAACATCCCATATATGCTGTTAATATGAACACAATGAAATCACATTAATGCAACATGGTTAATTCTGTCCCACAACATTTAATGTTGTCATGCTGGAAGAAAGCCATTAGCTACTTTTGAAATTTACTCCCCACCATAGCAGGTATATGATCGGTATCTTGGATTAGGTCAAGTTCAACAGAGTATTGTATGTGTGCATTCACCTCTTAAGCCACTCAGCAAATGTCCAGTGACCAGCACAATGGGAAGCAGTGTGACAGCATTCTTCAATGAAGCTGAACACAATAACCACTGTGACTGTCAAGATTTCCTATTTTTCTGCTTGGGTGATTCAACTTTTTCAACTGAGCTATTAAGGGCACTTTCTTCTCATGATGCTTCAATATCTTGCTTATATGTACTGTAGGTGTAGTGCACTCAGTATTCTCATATTACTATAGCTGCAGCAATATTGACCTAAATGTCACTAGCCTGAAACCCTAATTAATCACTTTCTGAAAAACAGATTTGAAAGATCATAGGAAAACTGAACAGTGGTTGCCATGATATACTCTTTAAAACTACCATCTACCACCAAGCAAGGTGCAAAGAGCTATTGCCCTTAAATCTTCTTTCTTCTGTTTTCAGAAAGCTTTTCAATGATGATGACTAAATGGCTGCCCATCTTTCCTACAAAGTTTTTTTCTTACTGATCCCAATGGAATAACTAAAGAGATTAGCAATCTCATTGACTATTGGCTCCCACCCATTTGCAGTGAAGCAATCTATTCTCTTTAATACATGTGGAGATCAATTTTTAGTTTTCAATAAAAATGTCCAATCAGGAAATTAAATGCTCTGGTGCCAATTTAATTAGTTTCTTAAAATACCCTCTCTTTGCCCTTCATACATAAATTATTCCTGGTTGTTGAGCTGGAAGTTGTAGCAGAGGGAGAAATAACCTCAACAGATTATAGCATTGTACCAAAAGTTCATAAGTCTCAATCCACTGGTCAAAAGTAAGGAATGGTAAGAGGGTTTTGTAATATTTCTTGACAATACCTCAGTAATACTATGCAAAATTATTGAAGCTAGAGCAGCAATCCTGCTGTAGCTCACACAGTTGATCTATTATAATGGAAACAGTATAAACCATCCCTACTCAGACTTTTGGCAAAGATCACAAGTGGTATATGTCAAGCCTTACAGTTAGGCAGCCTTGGACCAGGGACCTGTCATGTCTATGTTTTGGCTCAGGACAGGTTTTGCAGATTTTAGCAGTACCAGGCACCAATTTCCCATGACAAGGAGATCTTTTGTTTTTTAAGGGAAGGGGGCATGATTACAATGTACCATTAAAACTCAGGGAATGCACAACATTTGCCAGGTGCTTATGTGCTTTCTGCCTGCCACGGCTATGTTTAATTCAGTTGGTGGTACAAAGTTCATGAAAGTAAAGGCACTCTTTTCTTGGATATTTAGGACATTTGAACCTTGAGGAATGAAGAACAAAGTTCCCATGGTAACTAGAAAGGTTTTGCAGATTTTAGCAGTACCAGGTACCATTTTCCCATGACTCGGGGATCTTTTGTTTTTTAAGGAGAGGGGGGCATGATTACAATGTACCATTAAAACTCAGGGAATGCACAACATTTGCCAGGCTGTATGTCCTTTTTGGCTGCCATAGCTATGTTTAATTCAGTTGGTGGTAAAAAGTTCCTGAAAGTAGAGACACTCTTTTTTTGGATATTTAGGACATTTGAACCTCGAGAGGTATGAAGAAGAAAGTTCCCATGATAACTTGAACAACAGTGTATTCTGTTCACTGTATGAGATGAGACCAAATAGATTTTCTGGGGCTATTTTGTACTTTCAAATTTCAGATGCACTTGAGTATTTGTGAATACAGAGATGATTTTTTTTTATGTCATTCTTAATTTTTCAAGGGGATGAGGGCCATAAAAAGTGAATCTCAAACTACCAAAAGTTCAACTGCCTTGGCAGACCACTGACTTTTGATGATATTAATCCTCACAAAGATATATGCCATTCATCTCCCAACTATTCCATAGGCTCACAACTTTCATCCAAATACTTAAGCTATGAGCTCTTTACTTCCATGATTGAAACTAACAAATCAAATCACTATTGAAATTGACCATACCATGATGCCGTTAGCTTGCTCTTCAATACAAACCAACCATATGCCTTTAAACATTCAAAAATGACACGTTAAAATTTTGATACCAATATTCATTTCATCAGACATTCCCTTCAAGGAGTAGAGGGAGTAATTTCAATTATTCCATTGGTGCATGGTGAAAAATGCATTAACATACAGCTTTACCAACTAAATAGCATGAACTGATAACTGGGTGACAACATTTATGAAAGAATGAGCAGACTCTCAATGAAGGCCATTACGCAAACTATGGTGAATTGCCATGGGAAAAATCTAATGCTTGAAGAATGACGTCTTGGGGAACTAGGGGGAAGAAGTGAATATATCTCATTCTATGGTTACTTAATATTCTTAAATCACACACATAAAGCTTCAAAAAGCTTTAGGCCTGGTTGGGCAGAAATATAGACTAAACTAGTGAAGATAAGAAAGAAATTAGCATACTCTTAGAGCTACTCATGAATATTCATGATGTACTCCTCTTTTACACTGATTTTACAATCAAATTTTAGCTAGATAACTATTTGCTATAGGTTTAGCAGAAATGGTACTAATTTACCATTATGCAATATCTGTAATCAACACTGAAATTTTGAACAGAACCAGCATACATTACAACCCAAGTAACTCTCACCTGTTGACTAGTTTTTTCTTCAATGTGATATTACACACAGCCCTGCCATAATGTAATACTATATATGACAACACAGGGTTGTCTGAGCAAATTTGCCAATAAAACAGCATAATATTTGTGTGTGGGTGTTAGCCAGGTTGATAGCACTGAAGGCTCTGCAGAGTACTATAGTGCCGATTGTAACGCGATGCCAATATTGGACAAAAATGGGGAATATCGGCCAATACTGATGGTAAATACCAATGATCGGTCCAACACTACTACAGAGTGTGAAGTGCACGCACAAGGGTAGTGTTCCAGTACTGAGCTTGGGAGTTCCTCATGGGATGAAAGAGTCCTGGTGAGAGGCTGGAGAAAGCCAAGGAGATCTAGAGTATTTACAGGTTGTGAGGATCACAATGAATAAATATTCCCAGGTAGATGTACATGATACAGTTCAGAAGATCACAATTTGACCATATTTTTCTTAAAATGAAAGCATTTCTCAGACCAGCAGACAGTGTGTAATTGTGGATGTGGGAGATTTGTTGGTAGGGAGACTAGATGATGGTAGGGTTGCATAGTTGCTTAAAGCAAAAATTCCGCTACTTTGACCTACAAGAAACTAGAAAACCAGTTATTACACATGGCTGTTCAAGAACAGCAATATTAGAACGTGTGACCTGCAAGAGATAGATATATTTGTATATCACGAAGATCCAATAGTTCCAGATATTCCATAACTGCACGCAAATAGGAAAATTACATATGAAAATAGGAAGTATAAGGAAAAGCAAAATAGGCCCAATTTTCCCAGAGATTTTGTCCACCAGATTTCATCCAAGAGGGCTAGTAGATGTTCAATGGAAAAAAATGTTTTGCCCACTTACTGAAGTCATAAAATTCAATTTTATTTACGGGGAGTAAACATTACATTGATCAAGCATAAGTAATACTATGTACCACACATATACAATGGAGTTTTTGGCTTCCTACAGGTCAAGTGGTTAGAGCATCCGACTTGCAGCCGGAAGGTGGGGGCTTCAAATCCTGGCCGGGTCATACCAAAGACTATAAAAATGGAACCTACTGCTATTGTAAGTGGTGCTCAGCATAAGCAATGGAGTAGGGAAAACAAGCCAGTGAGCCACAACTGGAAAAAAGGCCATGGCCGGCCTGACTTAAACCAATTGGTTAGAAACAGCTGTAAAACCTCATGTAACTAACTTCCTAACCTACAGGTAAACACCAGGGAGGAGACTCTGCTAAGTAAGCTAAAAGAATTCTATTGAATTTACCTTTATTCCCACATGCTTTTCCCTGAATAACTGAGTCCACAACGAGCACTTGAAAATTGAAGTCAAAATTGTGTAGGTTATTTACAAAGGAGGGATAAAAATGTGAAAATGAAAAACCAAAAGGTATTTGTCAAATCTAGCTAAGTCTGGGAGCTACAGGAGAGAAGAAAGTTGTCACTGTTACATAACAAAACTTAGACAAAAAAGAAAATGAGCCACTTGCAATTTTTCAATTTAATGTGGACCTAAACTCTAGAATTATAAGAATATATGTTTTAGAGGTGGGAAAAAGAGTTTCATTCATTCAACCCCCATTTTCATGGTGTACTCCATTGCTGAGATACAAAATGTGGAATTTATTTGAAGTAGTCCATTGCACAATAATTTTTAATGTCCTTCCTGCACAACTCACTTGACCAGCTTTTGTTTCCTTTTAAAATTAAGATGTTTTTATGACCTTGAAACATCTACTGTTCCCTGCATAGCATGATGTATGGAGAGTTACTTTAGTTAGTTAGATGATGTTTAACGGCCCAGTTTCCAACCAGAAACTGGACAGAGCTTATACATTGACCAAGTTACTATAATAGTAAGACAGTGATTACATATTGTAACAAGGTATAGAGGCTTTCATAAAAAAAGAAAAACAGAGTTATTTGAATGGTACGAGGATAACATCAAATCATATTGTGCAATCTACTGTTTTAAATGAGCAAATAACCTTCATTTAATATCTCAGCTCAGGAAAGTCCAATGAAGATGGGAGATGGACCATTTGGATGCATTTTTCAAGCTTTGTATTAAACATATTTTGAAATTCTACACTTTACGTAGACTTAAAGTTATCTCCCTCATTGACATCTACTTGAAAATTTGGGACACTCTTACAATATGGCAGCTGTCATCTTATGAAATGGCAACTCTCATTATCCTGTATCCACCCAACCCCAAGGCAGCTTTTAATTATTTAGGGGAAGGTCTGTGGGCCATTTATTTATGGGCAGAGGACTCAATGGCTTTTATTACTTCTTTTTACATGGCAAAAATGATAACCCCTTATTTTTCTCATCTTTCCTGTGAATCCATAAAACTTAATTATGATCTCAAATTTCACCAAAGAACTATGAGTATTTCCCAACTCCTTTGCGGTGTCAATGTCTAAAGTTTGATAACAAAACTTTTTTCACCTAAATGAAAAAGGGGAGGAAATGGGGTTCCAGACAGCAGAAAACCTTCCAGAAGGAACACACATGTCTGTACTGAAAGCATGGCAAATACAATATGAGGATAGTGGGATAGTGGATTGAGTCTATAGTGCCCCCCCCCCCCTCCCATACACTCCCAATCCCTCCTACTGAATGGAGAGAGCTTGCCACATAGAAATTGTGAGGCATTTACCTAATTAACTTCTTTTTACTTCTTAAATATATGTTTAATATGTTAATTTTTAATTTGGGGAAAGGGGGAAGGGTGTAGTATAGAAGCTGTGTTAGAGATCCTGACACCTACACATTGTCCCAAGTAGTGGGACAAAATATTGTTGAGAAGCAATTGGAACTTTGACCGCGGAGACTATTGTTTGGATAAAAAAATGTTGCCTTGACTTAGTTTCTTGCAGCATCCATTATATATGCAATGCAGATGAGACGAATCACAAAACAATGCTCATTTGTCGATTAAACTGTTTTATATCTTAGCAACTCTATTACAACTCTGCATACTTGAAGGATATGTATCACAAGATACATGTCCATATATTCCAAATTTGGATGTTTAATAATATATATTTTCAGTTAATTGAATTGCACTGTTACAAATCATTTATGTGATTATGTACTTAAAATGGAAAAAACAATTGTTCCATAAAATTTTCTTTAAATGAAGTTATACCACGTTTGTGCAGCTCTGGCACATTACAAGATGAGACAAAAGGCAAACTGTTTTATTAAGTGTTCTCTCAAACTGGAAGAAATGTGAGACAAATGCTACTTATAACAGCTAGAGAACAGGGCTTTTTCACTAATAATCTACCCATGTAATAAAATCAAGCCACATCTTTGCTTTTTTGTTAAATGTGTATTTATAAGGAATTTTTCAACAGAGCTGTAGAGACATAAAATGAGAAAAGGAAACATTTTTTGGAAGATTAATTGATGATGTAACAGCAACTTTTATGAACTTGTTGCGGACTACAAATACTTCATAGCCTTGGGAACATTCTGGAAAACCTGTCATTTAAATTTTCAAGCATGAAAGAAAAACCACAACACATTCCCTATGGACAGAAAAAGTCTTTTAGGCATTTCTGGAGGGTTGCAAATAATGGCTCATGCAGATGATCATTTTATAAGTAACATATTCCCACAAGGGATGCTCAGCTTGTGCACAGAATACAATCAAACATGAAACTTACCAACAGGGCACATAAAAGCCTGTCAGAACCAAATTCAATTACAGGAGAACAAACGACTGAAAGAAACAAAAAATGAAAAATAACATTATCAAGAGTACAAAAGCACCTTGTTATACAGTACATTTATTTAGATGTGTCTTATTATGAATGATAATCTTAACCATTTTTAATAGAATGATAGAAAACAATACAGAACATACCGTCAACTTCATCAGACTATTACAGCAGTTAACATTTAGTATTCACATATTGCAAAATATTATTAGATATTTCACTTCCATATGTAAATATATATGCTTGTCTTCGACTGGAACAATGATGCATGCCTCTAATGTTCTGTTTTACACCAGCTACAGTTGCTAAGGTTTAGCAGTACGTATTACGCAGGCCTGCTTTAATACTACCTTAATGGACCGAGAAATATTTTAATTAAATGTTTCAGTATGTAATTAAAATTTTTCAGGTGTATGAAAGAACACTACGCATTGCAATATCGATATGGAGGACTCTTTTTCCCTTTAATGCATGTACTATACAAGTGATGCATGTTAACGTGAAACTCAAGGACGGTATAATGTACAAATGGATATTATACCCAGTATAACCACAATTATCTAACCTTGCATCACTACAGACTTAATCATCATGGAAGAGGTTAAATAATTACCACAATCTATTGCCTCAATGACAATAACTCATTTAATTAGTAAGTTTAAACTCATTTCAACTAATAAATTACAGTTAACAGATTATTTATGTGTCCATTCATTTTGTGATAGTAAATTTTAAGTTTTTGTCTGTGTTCACCCAAAGCCCAGTTGTAAGAAACTCCACTGAAACGATATATTTTGACAAATATGCACAAAGCAGATGTGTAGTGCATAAACCTACTCACTTATTATTTTAAATTTGGGAATCAGACAACAATTCCTCAAATTCACATGTAATGTTCTTAACCATGAATGAGATGTCATCTGTGTACATAGACCATTACCATTTCCAATGACCTACTACTGTATTCAAATGTTTCCTAAATTCACCACTACATTACGCTAAAGGGCCTAAAATTTGCTAATTTTACACTGTGGTTAAGAACTGTTTACATGCTTCATTGTGACATTGTGGGGACAGTGATGATACCAATGTAACATAAATTGGAAAAATTAACAGAGGGTTAAATTTGGTGTTAAATTTATTGTGACAATACCCCCATCTTTCAATGAAGGAGGTAATTCTGGCTCACTTTGAGGAAGATCTGGTCCAATTTCTTCAAAGATCTGGCCCAATTTCTTCAAAGATCTGGCCTTAATTGGAATGGG
This sequence comes from Holothuria glaberrima, assembly GCA_009936505.3. Classification (NCBI taxonomy): domain Eukaryota; kingdom Metazoa; phylum Echinodermata; class Holothuroidea; order Aspidochirotida; family Holothuriidae; genus Holothuria; species Holothuria glaberrima. Next base: position 24,707 of record WURT03147691.1, read on the forward strand.
ATAAGGATTCACTATCCAGCCCGATAGTTTGACCAGATATCGGATGCATCCCTATGAGAAATACAGTCATCTGTACAGCTTTCGCCAATTTGTGCACATTAAACAACACCAAAATCTTTCAGGAAATTAAACAATTTAAAATTAGAATTGAAAGCTAGTAACCTGATAATATCTAGTACTGCAGGCAGTAAAATACAACGCAGAACATTTATTTACCTGAGGACTTGGCTAGAATACTTTTTTCCATGATCACTAAATTAAGTCTGAAAATTCCATACCCTCTAATAACTTAGTACACCATATATCTATGTATAGTCTAATTAAATGTCAGTAGAAAACATACCCACCTGTTCTATTGTGAGGCAGTATTCCCCTCCCACTTGCCAATAAACCCCATAGAGGATCTTCTTCATCCAGTCCCCGACTTTGAGTCCGACTTCTTGTCTCTCTCAATTTCCTGAAATGAAATGTAAGGAGGGAATATACCAGTTGAGAGAAGTAATGAAACCACTACTGTATGCACACTCTGTAGAGGACTAACCCGATGATCATCACTATGTTGTTAATACAGCAGCGATAAACTGTTTCACACCTCGACCACCAGTCAAAAGGTATTCCTGGTACAAGTATGGATAGCAGCATACATATGCTATGATTACAGCAATTTTAGGGAAAAACAACTCTGAATGGTGGCCTTTCAGCGTTCTTTCTAACATACTGTGTTCTCTCTAAAAGTAAACCAGCCCAAGTGAAGAGGCCCTAATAGTTTTAACAGGTCGTGTGAAATAAACTTGATACCATGAAGCGCATTAGCTGAGTGATTTATTAGTAAAGGTGACAAAGAAATCCCGGACAGTTGTAAATTAAGATGCAATTGCTTAATAACAGGATAGCACCAAAGGCACACAGGAGAAAAATTGCACTTTGAGGCAGATTTGCTGGTGAAAGATTTTACCTAACAACCTGCTCAATGAGGATTTTGTTCACTTCATATTCATATTACATGATTAACCCATGATTCAAAATGTCCTGCCTAAACTTAAATCATTCATAATAATAAACTTAAACTATACAGTGTTATTCATATTTTCACTCAAAAAAAGGGGGGAGGGAACAAAAATTGCTCCAAAGTCAGGATATTTTGTTAATAAACACATCTGACTGGAAAAGACAGGAACCTCTGAAGGTTTCTCCTTTTTAATTGTGTACCCCTGCAGGGGTTGTTGAAAGAATGACCAAAATTTAAATCTGTGTTTAGCTTTGATGGCAAAAATGGCATTGAAAAATGTATTTTTCTAATACTTGTAATGTTTGTTTACGTTGAATGATGAACCATGAAACAGGAATGTAGACCTGCTGACCCTGTGAACAATGGCACACTCTGATATGTCATCCACTTTCCACAAAATTACCTAAAAATGTCAGTTAGGATAAAACTTTTAGATTTTGTTAAACATTCTTTTCTTGAGATTGACTCAATTATTCAAGTTCCATACTCAGCTCATTCCTTCTACACAGATTCTGCGTACATGCAATTTAAATATACATGAAAATGTGGCACTTGTTTTCAGCTACATGCATCATGTCCATAACAACTATGGGGTCAATAGCATACATTCTTCACAAAGTACAGTGTCACATTCTGTTATTCTTTTTTCACATTACAGCCCTTCATGCTAATTAAAATGTATTACACATAAAAGAATACCCGACAATGGGTCACCCATGCATGAAACAAGAAGTACACTTTCATGGAATTGTGATCACCAAAAAAAAAAAAAAATGAATACAATGATGGGATCCTTAATAGTGAAAACTTGATTAAACCCATTTCAAAAACTACATTTAGTACAAAATTGCAGAACTAGTTGTATGCATACAGTACTATCTCATCTCATCTACTGTAGGATGACAAATCCCTTGATCTTCACAGTGAAATTGATAGAGTTGAGTTAAAGATTTCTCTCAAGATGAGAGAGCTGAGCCATAAAACCTCATCTAACTGAAGATGAAATTATGTTGCCATTTGTATGTATATTTTGGCTAATTGTAATTTTTTTCATTTTTTCAGTTTTACCTTTTTTGTACTTTTTCACAATTGTTTTGACTACTGAATACATTTTCAACTTTTTTTTTTTTTAAGTTTTCGCTTTTTCTTGGAGAGATAACTACATAATGGACATCTGCCATAACCAAAATTAGTAGTAAAACTATTTTACAGTCGAAGCTTAGATTGAGACACACTATATTGCACATTCCTGCATACATTAGAAAGACATCACAAACTGAGGTATGCAAAACTGAATGCACACAGGTAATCACACCTGCATTTATTTTACTTTGCATGAAAACTATTTGATTTTTTTTATTCATTTTAAGACAAATAGAAAAGTTCAAAGTCATAATCTTTGTACAAGTTTTACACAAAGTTCACAGAAATCTAAAGGTCAAATATAGAAACTAATTCCTTCCTAAAATAAAAGTTTAACCTTAATATTTTGTTTTAAACTGATGCATATATAGACATACCTTCCACACTGACCATCTTTGTAAATCCTTTTGCAACATGTGTCAGTAAGATCTTTAGGGAAGGTTGGCTCTCTGACTCCCAAAACAATTCTGATTTGACATATACAGTAAGGTTGTGGCTTGAAATACCATCCCAACATGTCATTAATAGAACAACCTATGTACACATATACCCTAGACGTGGAGATATTACAAATTAAAGCAGCTGACGGAATAATTTACGGTGGCAAGTGACTGACAATAAGCACTTGCCTTGTGCATATTTGCCTGCTAAGGCAACAAAGAGGATCACTAGGTGTACTTGTATAACATGGGAGGCCAACAGGAATCAAACATTCTGCTGTATTGTCTGACAGAACTTAAGACTTCTGACCGTCTTCCTGAGATGAGCTTTCTTGTTCATAGATCGAGACAGCATGACCAATTCTAGATCACCTCATGGGACCTACATAAAAGCTTTCCATCTTGATTCAATCACACACCGTCTCAGTTTAATGTTGACAATCTCACTAAAGGCATCGCATGTTGAGTGAAGCGAGTTTGTCTAAAAACTTCTTACTAGCTGACAATTTCCAGAAGCGTATTGCATGAATTCACTAACGCTCTCGATGCAAAAGTTGATGGGGTTAGTTTGAGAAAGTTGACCATTTCCAAAATCAGCTCTATATCAGCTTTTATCACCCTTAAAATCAATACGTGGGTAACAGAATAATGCTGGCTGGTACTGTAAGTTATTTGCAGCATTAATCGATGCTTCTGGTTTTGGGTATTAAACCTTCTATTCAATGTTTGCACCGGGTACCCGACCGATGATATTACTACCCTGGTAGAAAATTACTACCCGGGTAGCATTTTTCTATGGTTTGCTTTTGATCTTGGCACGGTTATTACATCTTTCAAAATGTTTTTCCCTACATGTCATTCAGGATAAAGTTGAAATGAAGTTTTAGTAAATTTTGTAAAGCATTGTCATGTATAGTTTTTATCAGATCGATCCGATCAAAGAAAAGGAGAGGGGCAGATAGGTTAAGTCACGAACTGTATGTGCATACAACGCACTGAAGTCAGATGTTGCAAGGTTACAGTGGGGTACCCAGGTACCCAATGGGAAATACGTTTTGGGTACCCGGGTAAGAATTTCCTACCTGGTGCAAATACTACGTCTATTCTACCCCACTTCTAGGCATACACACTGGAAATGAACTCAAAAAGAGAAAACTAGAATTACAGCTGCAAAGTGCAGCTGATGCTCCCTAGAGTAGCTGAAGAAGAAACAACCAGATGACCTTTGACCCCAAAACAATAGGGTTTTTCCTCTTACCATAACATATCTACATACTAAGTATGAAATCAATCCAAGCTTCCTATATTGAGATATTGTGTTATCAAGGTTTTCAGAGTTTGACCCCTGGTGACCCAGATGACCTTTGACCCCAACAAAAACAATCTGGTTCTTCCTCTCAGTATAGGGCATCTATGTTCCAAGCTTGAGAACTGTCAGTGCTTGAGATATTGTGATAACTAGCAGTGTCACATCCATCCATCCATCCATCCATCCATCCATCCATCCATCCATCCATCCATCCATCCATCCATCCATCCATCCATC
>WURT03147713.1:0-11055 GCA_009936505.3 Holothuria glaberrima
ACAGGTCCTAATTTTGTCCGGGCGCTTTCTCTAATCTGTACGATGTCATATGACAGCCCTTTAGGTTGGTGGGTGCGTTTATTCCCCCAAAATGTTCTGGACCAACTTTCATACTTTAGCCTATTGCAATGAAGTGCACAATATTACAATATAAACCGAAGTGTATCGAAAATTTGGAGATAGGACTTAGTGGCTTCTCTGTTTTACCTGTCCTTTGCGTAACACATGCTATGTTGCAAAGTTTACACACATTAGCATAAGAGTCTATTTTCAGAGTTGAGGAAGAATGGCTGAGCACCTTTTACCGAAATGTTAGTGCTTTTTCACTCTAAGTTTCATCCAAAAAGTTGCAGCTTCACTTTCTCAACTGTAGAAGGTATAGCTCCCAACTCGTTGATCTACAGTATGTTTATATACTTTGTGAAATTTAGTTTGGTAGTCTATTAGGGTAAGTAGCCTATACAAGCTACATCGTACTGTAAAAATTGATGCTAGTTATGCATCCCTATATAGACAATCCTCATTGTATATACCACTGTAGATACACCAGTAACATGAAAATGATTACTATTTATAATTTAAATTTTCTTCTTTTGCGTCCTCAGAATTGATCGATCATGTCATTAACGTTTATTGTATTTTGGAATTGAAGCTTGTAGATCATTCCTGACGGCTGTTAAATTAGCTAATCGTTCGTCAGTATATACCATACTAGGAATATTGAAGGTAGCTTTCCCCATTCGTGAGAAAGTCATTCTTCCTCCCCATTTTGAAGTCTAAACGTTGGTAAATATTTAATTAATTCTGAAAACAAGGAGAATAGAAAGCCGAATTGGATTTTTAATACAAGGTTTACATATCGGTAAAGAAAACGTGTTTACAGAGGGTTTTTTGTTTCGAAATCATATCATTGATAAACAATGCCGCCTGAACTTTTTTACGACTGTCCTTCGCATATATATCCTGAAACAGACTTTACAAAGGAAAAAGACAAAAATGAGCATTTTTATAGCCAATTATCTTCTGTGAGATTTCCTACGTAGAACAACAGAAACAGGGAAAGTCAAAGAAAACAATGGATGTCTCTCTCTCTCTCTCTTGCTTGAAGATCGCCCCGTACAGTTCTATTCCTTGGAAATTGTGTACTCAGAGATGATTTAAACTGCAGAAAAGGTGTTTTTGCAGTGTATATCTCGAAACGCACGAATCTTATAAACAAATAGAACAGAATTTCGAGGAATAAACATGAATTATCTCTCTTCGGTTATTTCCAGGTATGATACGTGAACGATTCTCTTTAATTTAGCAATCGACTTTCTCGCTTCGTGACCAACATGGAAATAAAGACAAACAAGGACACATAAAGGTAATAGGCAGTCACCCCAGTCATAATGGAAACGTTAGTATAGGTGTGCGAGCCTGGGCGCCGGCGGGAGATGGGCTGGGTGATGGGAATGAGACATGGAAAAATTTTCGCCCCCTAGACAATAAAAACTGACCATTGACTTAATGCATTTTAGTATGTTTCTCCCCATGAAAAATACTCCGCCCCCTTGAAGCTTTTTCGCTCTCCCTTCAGTACCTTGTCTGGCTACGGGCCTGACAGGTTTTCTCATGCAAAAGAAGCCCACCCTTAGAAAACAACCCGCATCATACTCAATCTTACAAATATCCTTATTTCTATTTTAAGTATATTCATTGTGTTTCAGAAGATAAGTCTACTGAACGCAACTTAACTGGTTATTCTGCCAGCGTCAAACAATTTATAGTTACAAAAAAATGTCATCACATGATTTAAAAGAGCCGATCATGAATTATGATATTGGAGTTACGGTATATAGTAATTCAAATTAGGGTGAATGTTTTCGTCCTTTAAATCGACTGATGACATGAATATTATTCAAGAAAAAAAAGAAATGACATTTATTTTGTAATTATGTAGTGTACGTTGTTCCAATTCATAGAATTATCAAAATGTCATCATTTTAAACAAAACCTCAACAAATAAAACAAATGACAACTTAATGTGCCTATAAATTTCCGTGCGAATAAAATTTGACATTGAATTCAGATGCGCTTTGTTTGCTTTGTGAATTTGGAAAGTAGGACTTTTACTAAAAATATAGGTTGAAAAATGGCCCTAAAAATTGACCAAACGTCCACCGGAAATATCTTTTCGTATAGGGTCTCATTGATTAATGTCAATCACAGAGGCTCTGACGGTAAATGTTCCGATTTTGGTCACAGAGTCGGCCATCGCAAAATTATTCCAATTGTGAAAAACGTACTTTCAATTGTAATGATTGCTATTGGCGAGACAACCTGTGCCATTCAATATTTTTATAGGTTCCTTTAATAAATCCTATCAAATTAACTGAGTTTGTCATGTAAACGTAGCGGATCTCTTTTTATTCGGGACACCCCATCGCCACCTCGTCTGGGTTGCGCATAATGGCAGCCTCCAATCTCGGTTGATGTATCTTTTGTTAATCTTCCACCCAATCGGCTAAACACACTCGTCCCCCGCTTCCTGTCGTGTTTGCCTTTCTCGCGCCTATCAACGTTAATTTTCTTGAAAGATTTAATGGAGTGAGACGTCCTGTCGCATACCTCCACATGAGATGGCGAACGAAAAATGCCCAATTGTTATCGCGGCTTGCGATTTAGTTTTTACAGTAACCGTGCTAGGACGGGTACGACAGGGGCCAACAATAGTGCACGGAGGGTGCCATTGTTCCACCATTGTTCGCAGAGTGGAAATCAGGCGGGGAGCTGCGGCGTAAGTGACGCCATTTCACAAAAGTTGAATTACGCGGATGATCTGTTATGAAGGCCGTGCGTGTAAGACTCGGGTAGTTCCCACCTAAATTCCTTGTTGACACAAAGCTCAAAAACTCAATTGAGAACACAAAAGTAGCTAGCTGGTTTACGGTGGAAAATTGTATGCAATGTTTAGACGCTATTGTTAAGTCATTTTCAGGTACTTTGAGCGTAAAAAGAAATTTGAAATGAATATCAAACAGGCAATGGAGTCGCAATCATGAGGTTTCCTAAACGTTGGCCATCTATGGGCAAGAGATTTCCAATTCTGTTATCTTTTCATTTGGTGAGAGAGCCTACTTTTCTTCTCTCATCCAAGTCTTTTGTGTTAAAATGAGAGTACCAATTTGATAGTTCAGTAAAAAAGGGGGGTATTTTGTTTCGCTTCCTTATGTACCGTACTAAAGAAAAGACCCACAATTCGCGTCATTAACTTAATGGCTCAATCAACGGATGGTACAATATTTTTCCAAAAAATTGGGAATTGAATCAGGCTCAAAACCGCAAATTGTTTGTTACAAAGTTAGCAACCGGAAGTAAGGATAATCTTTCAAGCAGGAATTTGATATCAAAAGGCAGACTGTTCCTTCGTAAGCAAAGTCCCACCAGATAAAAAGCGATGACGATAATAAAGAGAAATAAAATAAAAAGTAAACAAAAAACCTTTTTCTTCTTTAAAAAAAGAAACTTGATAAAAAGTAACTTGACCTTAGAGAGTTAAATGTTGGAAGGAGGGAAACAAGACTTTGAATAGCCGAGAGATCGATAATTATTAGTGCGGTGTTGGAAGCACCAACACAGTCCACAGATTGAAGATGAGCTCCAGTATCGTAATTCCCCCTCTCATATCTCACACATACCTTTCGGAAAAAAAAGAATGGAACATATTTAGATTAAAACATATGTTATCTCCGTCAATTTACTAAGATGACCTTATTATGTCTTGAATTTGATTCTCGCAAGTGGGACACATGTGCGCAGGTCAGGCAACTGAATTCAATTGATGCTCCTTGGTTAAACATAACTCGCTTCTTTCTTCAAGCCTATAAGAGAGTATTAACAAATGTAATTTAATAATTACATACAACATACTCTCTGCACTCGCATCTACACTGAGATATATTTATGTAAATTCGAGGTTCAAAAGTCTTATCCAGGCCCTGCATGTATTTAAGTTAAAACTTGTTTATATTAATCTAATTCGTAAGGTACTAGAATGCAGCTTATTAACAAGGTTTGTTATCTTTCAATGCATTTAATAATATCAAGAAACGTGTCCCGTTCGACTTTAGCCGAGAAACAAAAATCGATCAGCGAAAGTATGTCATATCTCTAACTTTACCACTTTAAACTTAATTAAAGTCGCTATGAATATGATTGAATAAAATTATCCCATTGAAGAGAGAATGGACACCGCAGACGTGGAACATTACTACATATATCGCAATAAAACATGGCACGGTCGCGACTGAGCTTATTTTCTCAGATTCGGCATTAAATGTAGAGCAGGGTGTAATGTATTGTAAAAAAGGCTAAATAGTCGCAGCAGATTTTCTTTTATTGTTTACAAAACCATTGTTAAAGTGTTTTGATATTTTTGTGTGCGTTGTATTGAAATAAGGATGGGTATTTTTTAGGGAAGATTGAAATAAAAAAAAATGTATTCTAGATTTGAAAGCGAAAGAATGAAGGAGAGCAGAAAACCAGATTAGGACCAAGACTTCTCCTACGAAGGAAAATTCTTTTTTTAAACCTACCTTCTTTTTTGTTTTGCACGCAATACAGCTATGTCCTCACCAATTCAAATATTATGTTTTTAGAAACATTTCAACAAGGCTGTGTTTTACGAAAAGTACTATGGACAACTTTCACTGCATGGGAAAACACTGACATTACTTCCAAAAGTACAGAAGTTATTAACCCGAACGGACAGGAAGCCCTAAAAAAAAAAAGACGAGGTGGCTAAGTTTTTTCAAGGACACTCAACCTGTGGATGGAGTAACATTTTTACCAAATGTTACATAACCTGACGACAAAAAAACAAAAAAGAAATCAAAATTTTTACGATGTAAATACATACTAGTCTTCGTCATTACAAGTTTTCCTACTCTTAAAACCTTCTCACAACTGGAGCTTCTCACGACAAATTTATGTTCGTCTTACAATTTCCTTCTTCCTGGTAACGTTTCCAATTTCTCGGCACCGCCTAAATGTAAAGTTACAGATACCCCTCGCTAAAACTGGCAATTCATACGAAACAGACAGTTTCAATTTGTATATCGTCATATCCTATAACTTAACAAGATTTAAGGGTGTTTAGAGCTAACTAGGCATGCCTTATCCCCCCTTGCAATATTTCCCCTCGGAGCGAAAATGATAGGGCTACGTTTCACCTTTTATAGTTATATCTTTTCCAAAATTTGTGATTCGAAATTTATTCTTTATAAAGTTAGTGCCATTGAGCACTTTTAACAGTTAATTGTATTTCAAGGCTACCCTCATGCGTCAATAGTTTAAAGCGTTAATATTTGACTATAAATGAAAAATATTATTAATCATACAAACTTTTACCATTTTACTTGATTTTTCTTTCTGCACTTCGTTTGACGGTCTGAAGAATTTTAATGTTTACAAGTTTCACGGGGAACTTGTTTTCTCCGTAGGGGGCCAGCAATGAATCCACTTCAACGAGTTTTTAGTTTATCTACGACCCAGAAGACAATATCCAGAAAAATTTCAATCGCAATAATTTTCCCGGCGTAATATGTTTATTGCCATTTACGTTTTTACTCCAAAAGAACACTACTTTGAATGTATACTTCACGAGTTTCGTTAACTCAATCATTGGCGTACGGACGGCGGGTCTGAGCGAATTACCCAAGTTGTAACTTGTCACTTTTTAATGTAGTTAAGACGCGTACTTTCCATATGGGAGCTAAGAGGAAACCAAATTAAGTTAGGCTGCAATGAAGCAGCAACGTTTTGTTAAACTTCGAGGTACGCATTTCAGTCGCGCGGCGCGCGGGAGTTCCTCGGCGGGTTGTTTGCTTTAGATAACGGAGTCGACTCTGGCACGGAACAGCCACGGTGCGAAGAGTTTTAGATATGGGCGGCCGAACCAAGGCCGATGTGCCACCCGGGCCTGTATGATTTAATTTAATTAGCAAATAAAAGGGGCAAGATTGACTTTTTCACTTCAATCAATTACAAAAATTAGATTAAGTGAAGCCATTCCTCTAATGATACTAGATTAACAATGACTTTAGCTATTTACAAACTACATTGCACTTTAGTAGACTGACGGTGTCTAGGAGACACGCTAGTCATGAATATGATATGAATATATTTATCCCTATCATGATAACGAGTCATAGACATATAAATATATAAGAAGTTATAGTATTTTAGAGGTGAAGTTAAGTAAGAAAGGGCATGTTCTTTGGAATATGTGTGGAATGGTCGTGCCAAAGGACAAAAAAAAAAAAAAGAAAAAAAAGAAAAAACAGAAAAGCCACCGAACCTTTAAAACGAAAACAAAAACTCAATAACACACACAGAGTGAAAATAATAATGATAATAATAACATTAATGTCCTCCTGTTCAAAATAATATTGATAATTTTGACAAACTCCGGAGTTGGAAGAGGCTTTTTAAAAATTTAAATATTTCTGGAATTAAGATCCATTACAAGAAGACCTTTCCCAATTGTAATATTTCTTTAGACTTTTTGATAAAGACGTCCAGACAATAGACTCTCACAGATGTACCGTAAGTCACGTGCACGTAGTAGAAGGATAACGCAGTACTTACAGCATCACCAATAAGCATCAAGTAGACGCAGAGAACTATAAATAGTCCCCATCATTCGTAGAAATACAAGCCCAAGTGGAATGACCAGAACTGATATACATCATATCAATTGTTAATTTAGTTTCTCAAGCAAGCCAACATTTGCGATACATACAGTCATAATGTGTTTGCATCGTTGTAATGAACTTACTATTTATTATTACAGGCTTATTGCCTGGAGTTTTTTCCACTACACGAACTTCAATACAGCATACCCGCAAATTTTAGGGTTTGCTTTCAATGGCAGGTGGTTGACATACGAAACGTCCTGCCATGCTGCCATGTCACCAGTGATACTTTTGTACTTAACTTGTAATACTTAATTCCTGTCTTATCGCTATGGGAAACATCTATGAGAAAGCCATTTTACGAGGGGTAAAGTGCAAATACAGGGTACTATGATCATTAAATCCATTTTCATGTAACTTTGAATTAAATTCAGCCTCCCGTATCCACAAACAATAATTCCAAAGGAGTATAATTTTTTAGTCATCCTCTACAATCTAAGCTCGTCGCTGATCTCGAATCAACCATTTAGCGGAAATAAAAGCAATATGATCCATTTCTTTCTGATCGGACCATTTTGTTCAATCTGAACGTTTCTTAATTTTCACAATGATTTAGTTTTTATTTTAATCTTTAAAGTGTATTTCGCAATCAGCTTATAAGTATATAGCATGTACAAGGAAGACGAAGATACAGAGCCAGCGAATGTTGGCCGGTATCTCTGTTGATCTTTCTCACCTCTTTGCATCTATAAGGTTCCATCTCCTTACATGATTAAGCTTTGTCACCTTCCTTCTAAAACGGTTAACTTTTTAGGAAAAAGTTTCTGGGGCCTTCGGGCGGCTATCCAGGCCAAACACAACACCCGGGATTGAATAATTTCACACGACACGACAAGAAAAACAGAGAAAAATATTGGGACGTTTGTCGAGAGAAATACCCCTTAACTGGCTTGACAAAATAGGAGGCAGGGAACTTGGCCGACAGGAATAGCATAGTAGACCAGTTGATGGCATAGTTATAAATGTAAATGAACCCAACCGAAATATGACCGAAATAAGATGAAGTTTAGCATATCATTAATTTACGTAAGTAGTTCGTGCGTTTTTTGACACCGTCGTGTTTTTGGAATAATGGGTCACTTTTGCGTGTGAAATTACCTTCATTGGCAATGCCATCGGTGTTAGTTTATCTTTCTAAGAGGGTATGCCAGAAATTAATCTCGAAGCAGTCACATTCTATAGAAATAGTTGTAGACGTACAGTGGACTTGCAAATGTTATGTTCATGCACTATTTTTCAGAGTTAATATATTCTAAGAATTGCAGGAGGCATACCTTTTCTTGAACTGAGTTACACGTCGGTAAGAAACGACAATAGAAGCGTTTAAGTACGTGTAAAATCTAATCTGGTATCGTACTCACTTTTCATATAAACTTTTACCTTAGAATCTCTGTTTTAATATTTTAAGTAGTTTAAAAAGCTAACGAGGGTGATTATTTGTAAAATGAAAAATAAACTTCAAAGTGCACTGACATTGTAAGTGACACTGTGGAAATATTGTAACGCACCGGCAAAATACAGTTTAAATTTGATTCCAATTCTACTATCACGTGTTTAGTGACCTTCATCTTTAAAAATTGCATGTAGTCACTGGTCACTTGTTTGCAGTAACAAAAAAGATAAAGCTCTAAATTCTGGAAAAAAGTGATAAAGGGTTCCAAAAATTATATCAAATGGATTTTTCTAACTCCAAGATTTAAATAAAAATGATGGGAAAGAGCCACTAATGGTGAAAAAATGGTGGAAGGAATTAATAATATCTAATAGACCTCATATTGACAACAGATTTGTCAGAAAATCAAGTCAAAATAACAGCTCTTTGATGTATTACTTGGCCTTTCCCCAATGTTTATCAGATGCTTCAAAAGAGATTTAGAACAGTCCTTTTGCAGGAAAGAGTATACAAGAACTTTTCACCTACAAGTATAGCTGAATGCAAATAGATTTGTATATTTACGACTTTCCTTTGTTAGAAGTCCGTCTCAAACCTCTTGGTGTCGCTCGATTAAATAGAATTGTTTCAAGCCAACGTTAGCCATTTTTTGTTCGTTGACTTCAATTTTTTAGTGTACTGTAGGTGGAAATATGTTTGTTGTTCGCGCCTTGGTGCCTCCAAGCAATGACGCTCTACAAAAGCAGGGCGTCCGGCCAATTTGTAACGAAGTCAACCCATAGCCCACGGCTTCTTGTCATAAAGGTTTTGGGGGAAGATATTATATATGATTGGTTGTGATTTCTAAAATAGAACAAGGCAGATTATCCAATTGTAAAAACGGGTTTTGTTATTCGAATAAAGGGTAGGAAGCATGGGGCATTTGACAAATTAAAGCTGGTATATATCTTATACTGACTGGTTGTTTAAGTTGGATATGGTTTAGGAGCGACGCGAAGAGATAATAAAATAGTTACAAGGTTTGCCGATGAAGGCGGGGACGGATGGTGGCGTTGCCTCAGGAGGTGAGTCTGTTCGAAGTACTGTAAGAGGCAGGCCAAAAGTTAAGCAAACGGAACTTCATCAATGATAACAATTCGGAAATTACATAAAATGATTACGTGAAAATCTAAAGGCGTTTGAAATAATAATAGCAACACGGGTGTCTTTAACGGTTTTCTTTCTTAGTTGGAACTTACATACAAATTAAAGAGTATTCGAGACCGGTGGTGTATGTAACTTTAAGATCGAAGGCATTACTAGTCCATGCACAAAGATAGATTAAGTTCGACATTCAGAAGGTCGTGTCAATCCCCGAGGAATAACATATGTTCTCTAAATTAAGCAGAAGGCGAGCAGATGAAATAATTGTAATAATAGTAAATTTTTATGTACTAACAAAATTCAAATTGATAAAATAACCCCGAGATGAATGCCAACAATCAGTATGTGAAGTAATACCAGTGTGGAAATCGGACGTTGTACCTAAATTAAACAAGGATAATACCAAAACATTACTTGCCTCGTGACGCATGCACAACATTCGTCCCTTAGTAACCGACTTTCTCCGACAGTCATCACGTGACAAGCAGAAAAAAAAAACCATCCGATTTACGTCAAAATCGACAAAAATGCGAAAGGTACATCTGTGATAACATTATAGGCCTAACTATTATTCTCTCAATTAATAATACAACTAAACACGGATGTTTTCTTCTCATATCCGGATCGGTTTCACGCGTTCGCTACTTTTTTATCGCTCAATGAAGCACAACATTTTCTGTAAATGAGTCGATTTTAATCTTTGGTTCTTGAAGAATATTGATTCTCATCTCTCAAAAGTCATTGACAGGCAAGAGCTGAGATTGTCTGCTACGTTCAATGCGGTTGCATGTAGCGACGGGTCGTTTGCTAACAAAGAAGATGTACGCGTAATTTCCTGATCGTAAATAATATCTTAAAGGGGTTTCAGTGCCTAGAACAATTTATCAATCAAATTTAGAAATTTAAGCTCTTACAGCTGTCTATTAGTCTTTTAAAATAAAGTTTTTGCAATATTCTCGATTGCAAACAATTCAATTGATCACTGTTCTCTTTGAAAATGAGATCAAATTCTTGAAAGTAGTTGACAAAATGGAACATCAGGAGAGTAAAGATATGTCATAAGGAATGTATAGCTACTTGGATACAAATGTGAACGCATGAAGGATAGTTGTGACATTAGATATGTATCTGTAGCATTGAGGAATGTAGTTGAGGTAACTACAGATGTAGCTGTAACGGTAATAATATAGCTGTGAGATTAAGTATGCAGTTGAAGTACTAATGATTGCAGTTATCACATACTTTTAAGACACGGTTGTGGAATCAGATGTGAGGATCCTTTTGCACGAACAGAATAAATTGGTAAAGCAGTAGAAACTTTTATTTAAAAAAAAAAGAACTAGACGCGAAGCATGGATTTATTGTGTTATATTGTCCACAGTACAAGATACTCTAGGTTATGATACTGCATGCAAGAGTTACGGCTATTTGATTCGTATTGTAAAGGCGCCACCTCTAATACTATTTTATCATCAAAACTCAGTAACAATGGAGTGCATACCTGATCTGTCTGCACATCGAAGTAGCATGAATAAAACACGGACTTCTTATATACATGGGCAGAGCATATAGGCTAGACTAACACTAATGTACGGTCACCAGTGCTAATATCCTATCCGTAAGTTGTCGCAACCGTCCGTGGAAAAAAAGCGTACCAAGATGGCCGCCTGTAATTCTCTTGTGTGTAAAAGCTTGGACTTGCTCAAGTGGCACAGTATTGACAGATTGTCTAAAAAACTTGTAATATTTTAGAAAGAATGCAAGCTCAGGTCAAATTCAGCA
>WURT03147724.1:0-11055 GCA_009936505.3 Holothuria glaberrima
TTTTTGTGGAGGTCAAAGGTCATTCGGGGTCACCAGAGGTCAAACGGTCAAAACCTTGCAAACACGATATCTTAAGGAGAGTTACTCCGAGGGGCTTTATATTTAATATGTGAATTGGCCATATTGAGTAGGTGTTGCCTGTAGTTTTTGGTGGAGGTCAAAGGTCATTTGGAGTCATCAGAGGTCAAATAATCAAAACCCTTTAAATATGATATCTGAAGAAGAGTAACTCCGAAGTATGTAATACTTGGTACGTGGGTTGGCCATATTAAGTAGATGATCCCTATTGTTTTTTGTGGAGTTCAAAGGTCATTTGGGGTCACCAGAGGCCAAATGGTCAAAACCTTGTAAAAATCATCTCAAGAAGGATAACTGTTAGGGATCGCACACATGACATGTGGGTTGTTCGTGATGAGGAGATACTTTGTTTTGGTTTATGGTGAAGGCCAAAGGTCATTTGGGGTCACAAGAGGTCACAAGGTCAAAACCCTTTAAACACACTATCTCAAGAAGGGAATAATTGTGACAGATCTCATACTTTGTATTTGGATTGCTAATAATGAGGAGAAGAGCCCTATCATTTTTGTGGCAGTCAAAGGTATCTAAAGTAGGATAACTGTGAGGAATCTCATGCTTGTCATATGGGTGATTCGTGTTTGTTACAATATATCATATGGCAAGGAGTCATTAAGTCTTTTGGCTTTCTGGTTTATCAAGTAGGCCTATGCAAATTTGGAAATCATGTCGAACACGCTTGCTCAGATCTCATCCCCTTATATAAAATTTTATACCTCATTAGTTAACTTTACATTCAAGTGCAATTTCAGTTTTAAACTCAAGCCTTAACAATGTGTATTCGTTTGCAGGGGCGGATTTAGGAGGGCAGGGGGCCCGGCCCCCCTTCCAAAAATGTCGAATTTTTCCATCTTCATAAAACAGTGCAACGCCCTATTCATTTTTTCACAAATGGTTCTCACACTATTAGAATTTTCGCAAATCCTTCGCAAACTACCAAAATTTTCGCGTGCTCCTCGCGCTTCAAACAGGCTTGCCTCAGTATTGATCTTATTATCAATATCCTCGAATCGAAACAAAAGATGAAAAAGCTGAAAACTGTTTACAATAATCCCAGGTAAAAGACTGGCTTTTCGATTGGCATACTGTATATAGGTTTGTTGGGGAATTTAAAGTGTCTCAATTCAGAGACTAAATGCATTAAATCTTATGTAATGAAAATTTCAGCGCCCTTCGCACGCATTTGTCACGGTTTGCACTCCATTTCATGACCATTATTACGTACGGCAATAAGCTAATACATGGAAGTATTCTGATCACAACACTTTCTGGAAAACTGAGGTACTTTGCCAACCTCTGTAGGGGCCGAGCATCAGTATGGGATCCTTTCAATGTAATTTGTAGCATGATGTAGACGTCTGGGTTGAAAGTACATATTTGCGCTTGTGCATTTTTCAAAAATATTCACAAAGCGCTTCCGCGCAGCCATTATCAGTATAGATTGTGATTGTTAATATACTTACGACGAAAAAGTAGTCTGAAAAGTGCTTCTCAGTCCTTCACCCCTTTTACTATAAGAAATGTTAAAAATTTGTAGTAATTTGCCTTAAAACTTGTCCAAAGTGATTCAACAAATGGCATCTAAGGACCCTCAAATATCAAAAATTTCCCAAAGGGGACACCCCCTCCGGTTAGACCCCTCCTCCAGGACGGTTATCCTAAACAAGGTTCATTCCCCAGTCTTGAACAGCTTCCTGCGCCTATGGAGGTGAAAGCCCCTCCTCTTAGACCGCTCCCCGATCAGTCTTTTATAGAAATCACTTTGACCTGGGCCCCCTTCTGCCAAATCCTGGATCCGCCACTGGTTTGTGTGTGTGTTTGTGTAAATTCGTGTGTGTAACAATCATTGTACGTCCTACCTACACCCATCCAATCTTTAGAAAAGTTGGATGTTATCTCCTGGCTTCCCTTATTTCATTATTCATCAGGTTTTGACATAAAACTTCTTCCTTCAAGTCTTACTATCAATACGTCACCATGAAGGCCTACGCAGGTTCCTCTCAGAACTCCTGATAGTTTCTCTAGCATCTCTTAAATTTTCCATCCTATCAAATCAAAACCCATCACTCAACCAGACTGAAGTCTCAAAACGTCACTCAACATGCAGAATGTAGGTCAAGCCCTCCAGGCCCGCTTAGAGTCGCACAGGCGGCCTCGGCGCTGAATCAGACTTGTGCTGGGGACATATGTCCAATATCTCTGTCACCACTAGCCCATCACTGCTGAAAGAGAGAGCTTTGCTGCCCTACACTTCTACTAAGCGGGCCCCCTTTCAATCTGCTAAAACTGTTCAAACATTGCATCATGCAGAATCCATATAGGCGAAGTCATCCGGTGAAACCTATCAGATCACATTATAAGCTTTGGGAGATTACGTCAAAGTCAACTGTCGAACCAGACGGTGGAACTATCAAAAGTCGGCATCATTTGCAAATTTAGGCCATTCTACAAATTTAATAAAAAATTGTGTTAAGTTTGGTGGAGGTGATTTATACTCCGTTTGTGGAGTGTTGTTCAATTTATTACAACATTGCAGTTATACACCAAAATCTTTTGATCAGTTTTTGAACCAAAATCCATTAAACTGCCTATGTTAGGAACCCCTATAGAACAAAGAAGGGCGTGGATAATGATTGTTGTACCGGTATTGTTAGTAACCGACATTACCGGTATACCAGTATACGATATTTCTATTCTCAACAACTGTCGATATTGATCCTTTTCAGAGTTTTGTGAAATTAATGCAGTTTATACACATTAACCATATACTCATCTGTACATTACCACTAAGTGTCGTTCCATGTAACTGAGGTAAAGTTCTGAACTTACAGACATACAAGAATAAAGAGAGAGAGAGACCAAACAGACAGACTGACCGACAAACAAACAAACAAACAAACAGACAAACAAGGAAGATAAAAACACACATAACTTAACATTTTGTGGGCACGTATATGCCGAAAAGTATTAGTTGGACATGTGTCGGCATGTTACAGTTATTTTTTCTCGATACCCATACGAGACAAAAGGAAAATTAAAAATACTGGCTGATACCAATATTGAATACCTCGGTCGGTTCGGAAACTTTCTCCACGGCTACGGAACATGCCAAAGACTTCTCAATCCATAGCAATTCTTCCAAAATTTTTAAGGAAAACCGCAACAAATCGCACCCCGTCTAGTACAGCTGGGCCCTGTTGCATGAAGGGTTAAGATCGATCTTAAGTTTGATTTTAAATTGGACGATTGCATGGTAGGTCAAGCTTAAAATCGATCGTAACGCTTTATGAAACAGGGATAATGGAATAATGGATGAACTTAGAGCGCCCTCACGCCGACTTCAGTCAACAATGAGATCAACTTTTCTAGGTATAGTTACAAAATATAAATACGAGGTAACGAGGGAGAGGATATGGTTATAGATTTGTAACTTTTTTCCATGCAGTTTGAGCTATATATTTGACAAACAAAAGGAATTCTAATGACCGATTAAGACTGCAAGTCATATTTCATCTACTTCTCGCAGTCTAAATTTATTCACATCTTCTGGAGGTGAACATAATTCAATTTTGCCTATGACTAAGCAATCAGTAAGTTTCTTACCAGGCCAGTAAGAATTCTAAGTAGCAGTCTTGTCTTACAATGTACATTGAGAAAGTCGGGCATGTAACTTTCTTACTAAGATAATAATTTTACGACCCTGCTGACCCTAATAAACAGTATATAAAACACAATTTGAAATAAGACCCTGTTGGTAGTTTGCCCAGTCCTAGCTTCTACAGCATTAGTACTCTAGTTTTTTTTCAAGGGGTAACAGCTAGACCAACAAAGTAGATTTACAAGTAAGTGCCTTTTTAAAGATACGGGCATTTTTTATGGCAGCTTCCAGCGCCGAGTACTGGCCATATCGAAGACCCCCTCCAACCCCAACCTGCATCTTCTGGTTCATAGCCCCCCCCCCTAATTCCTGAAAGAAATATCAGTCGCCCCAAAACGGATTGTTGCCTTATTTCGAAGTCCATCATTATCCTTAATCCCATCTGACCCAACTGCCCCAATCTACCCTTTCCTTTTAGCCAACTTTGCAGACAGAACTTAGTTTCTGGCTACATTTTTTTTTTGGGGGGGGGGGTCTTTTCGCCATTGGCTACCTATCAAGTTTTAAGTATTTGCACACAGCACAGTGTAGCTTTGAACCAGCTAACTTTCGTGGATACATGTAGTGGGTGCGTTCACACCAAAACCACACGGTTCCCGCTGCATTTCCCTCAAGGCAAGGGTTTATACAGCTGGAAAACGCTACGGTTCCCGGTACCGGTGAGGGCTTCCCATAGCCACTGGTAAAATAGCCGACTCCGAAGACGACGTGGGCATTATGTTGGCTCCTTTTGAACATACAAGGGCCAAAAATAAATAAAATAGTAAATAAAATAATACTGTTCTGGTACACAAAATTTACAAATCACAACTGTTCAGTTAAATGGAAAGGAAAGGAGACGACATGGATCACACTTGTAACGACAATGAAATGGCACACTTTGCAGTCTTCAAAATGTGAGTTTCTGGCGTTCTTCAGCGAATCGCACTCTTCGTGACTTTGGAGATAACATGTGCCTGTAAGCGTGTACCTAGCCTGAGAACAAGTGTTACTAAAAAGCCCCCCTCCCTACCCCGCGGAGCGGACTCTGTTTGCTCAGCTCCTCGGCTTCCCAAACCACCTGTGGAGATGTGACTGAACAAGGACTATGCCGCACAGTCTGCTACGCAGGCAACCCCCTCCCCTGCAGTACCTCGCTTGGCTACGGGCCTATGTACAGTATGCGTATTTCTCAGACATCGGTACTCCGTTCGGAATCGCCCATGACTGGGAAAATTGAAATAACGAATATCGGTTAGTCGTAATGTCGTTTCAATCCTAACTTACATGCAACAATTCGGTTAATTGATGTGCTCTGCAAACATTTCTCAGTGGGAGATATGTGGAGTACACCAGCATGGCATTTATATGGCAAAAGACGTTTGATGGAGAAGTTTCCTTTGCCAGGGAAGGGGGCGATGATGATCTGATCACAATAGAAGTAATAAGATATCACGCGCTGGCAGATTAGGTATGTTCGAGGGTAAAGTTTATCTTTAGGGTGGAGTTGACTTGGTGGATGAGTGTACTGCCTTGCACACTAGAGGTCCCCGGATCAAATCCCGGTGGAACCACTTGGAAATTTTCTGGGGACTAAAATTTACTTATTCATCGTAGCTGTTCACAGTGATGCTGAGGTTTAAATTGATGAATTTTAATTGGGGGAAATGATTGCCCGTTCAGGAAGTTGTCCGTTTCAGAAAGTTGTGAGCATTGCTCAGTTCAGTTGTTGAGCAGTGGTGCGGGGCATGGAACCTCCACCCCTCCCACCCTTTGGGAAAGTAGCCAAAGACTGGGGATACACTCACGACCGTCGGATGGAGACGTTAAATGGTGGTTCCGGGAGCGATTAGTACCGTACACGCCTGCCTCGTTAACCTCCGAGCACAAGTCAAAAAGAGAGGGCGAATTTCACCAGTGTTCATCCACGCTCAGGTACAGATCGTGCAGATGAAGTATTTTGTACCACGTGGTTAATTTCTCTGGACGGCAATAACCGACCTTATTACATTGACTTACTACGCAAGGCTGATTTAAAAGGGCCTTTAACCTCGCTGGTGTATAATATTTTGGCCAAAATTGTTATTTATTGCTTATCGCTTGTTGCACACGTATCCGAGAGCAGACAAAGAAAGTTTCACTCACAGAAATGCAAGATTTGGAAAGACAACAGAAGTAATAACCAAACAGCTGCATGACCAAAGTAGGTGCCAGTTCTTTTTTGCCATCCAAAATGACCGACAAAACCGCGTGCTACACGTCAATGCATGACATCTACAGGGTTGTCGATTGGCCAATTGGCTTCCCGAGTCTGAAACGTTGAACTTAAACTTTTCTGAAGGAAGCATTTTCTTTCATATAGCTGAAGGATCTGACCTGTCAATAAAACTCAATCTGTCATGGTTGTACTATCAGGCTATGGGAGGGCAATTTTCTAGACAAGAGAATCAAAATTTACCCCGCTTATTTCCAACATTGGTACACTCTGTTCTCATCTTTTAAGACATACTAAATGGAAGCAAATATGAAAACGGCATTAGGGCATGGCAGGGGTTGGATGGGGAGGAATCACAGTGTGATCTCCCACAATTATATTCAGTTTACAGGTTTTCTTATATGAAAACATCTAAGACTTGGAAGTTGAGTGTTCAGCAACAACTCCCCCCCCCCCCACCTCTGGCCCCCCTCCAATCTTAAAAAGCTTCTGATGGCACTGATGGGTGGGGTTTGGAGGAGGTGGACCAAAGATGGTGGTAGACTCTTTTAAGCGGTATTTTGTGTTCAACCCTGGAGACTGGACAGCTCCTTTGAGCAATGGGGGCTGGGGCTTTTTCAAAGTTAAAACGTTTTTAACAAGCTCACAAACATATTTCAGGCTGTTACAAAGTTGGCATTAATTTTGCACATTGTTCATTGTTTATGACTACTTTTGGAAATCATCACACAAACAAAACGGACAGAACTGAAATAAGGACAAGGATATGCACCTTTGACATGTTGAAGTATATTTGACATGATCATTAGTTGATGATAATATAAACTGTACATATTGTTCTTACTGTTGAGTATATTAAAATGATCCTCCCTATGTATGATTGGTATGAAATTGTCTCATTAAACTGAGAACAGCTAGAAAATCTGGTACCTGATTGACACAATCAACAATTGACGATAGTAAACGACAACCACCAAATAGCAAGACTGTGAAATAGAGAATCACAAGACATCTCATTCCAGGAATATGCATTACAATCACCCTACCCCTATCGAAACGACCAAGAGCATTAACACGGCTTAAGATACAACACACTGGTGAAATCCACACTTCAACTCTTCCCTACTGGGTTTGGTCAAAAACTGACCTCAGGTGCCACTTCTCTCTATTCTAACTCAACAGTCACATTATTCAATACATCTCTACCCTGTCTGTAGTTAGTTAGATGAGGTTTTACGGCTTAGTTTCTAACCCTGACTGTAATCCTTGTCCTTAGCACATCCCCAGCCCCTAATCTTCAAGCCCACTCCCCCCTCATCCCACAAAGCTTTGGACACCATTCTTCCAACTTTCTGCTACAATTAAATAATATTGCCTTCTAATTTCCTTCTAGTAACACCCTCTAGACAATGTTAGCATGTTCCCACTTTTTTCCTTCCATTTTCTGCAACTCTTGCAACCTTACACACATACATTCCAATAATGAACAATGTATTGAATTCCAAATCTTCATTCCCTTTAAATACTGCTCACTGAACACCCCAAAAACACTGCCAAACTAGGCAAAGATTCCTCTGTTGTAAAAAAGACCTATTACATTTCATCCTATTCTGTTCACCTTATCACAGACAAGCAACCTTATTTCATGTAAATAAGCAATCATTACAAGATTAACATTCATACTAAGGGACACTTCAACATTTTATCCATTAATCAAAATTTTTGTACAGGTAATGCCTCTAATCCCATCCTTCTGACATTCACTACAATATTAAACACTGCCACTTAAAGATTCCCAGGTACCCGGCTAAGAAGTGACAAGGGCTGCCATCCTTCCAAAGCGATCGTGGCTCCACTTTTTGACACACAGCTGTGAAAGCCGATAGGTGTAAGCACCACCTGATGGCGTGATTCATACAAGCAACATAAATATATCACTCCACCGATTTCTTCCCCAAAACAACTCTCTCCTGTCAGTTACTCATTACGGAGTCCCTGATAAAATCAGAAGAAGGTGCAATCAGTCTGTCTCTTTCACAAGTGTGACCATAAATGACATACAAAGAACATTTCATCAGACATAGAAATGAGGCAAAAAGGAATAAACCTTTCTTTTCTACATTCTCTGGTAGCAAACATTCTGGAGGCACACCTTTACTTGTGACACATCCAGCCACATTGACAACAAGATAAACACAAAACAGGGTCAACTACTTGCCCTGCATCTAAAGTGAATCCTTCATGATCTGTACATACTTCTTATCTAGAAACTCCTATCTAAGGATCTCTCCCCTCCAGCAATTCATCAGATATTCCATACTTCTTTTCATAAAACCCCCTCCTTCCCCCAAATTCACCCCCTCTCCTGTCCTCTAGTTTAAAAAAAAAAACATTCAATATCCATATCTTCATTCATTTTCTTCTTTTTCATTTTCACTAACACTAACACAGCCATTTACTATAAAAAAATGTAAATTTCAAGTCATTCAAAAAGTTCTTAGGCACTTTTACATTGAAAAATTGTGGTGCAGTAGATGTAAGTGTCAGCTATGATGAGTATCATTACTGAATCACACATGCTTAATTAATCCTGCAGTACCACATGATGATGAACACAAAGTGATACCATTTGATGGTAGAGCTATTAAAAATGACCATTTAATGGTGAAGCCAAAAGAGCGCATCATTTTGATGAAACTATACCCCATTTTGATAATACTGCACCAAGTAATGCCTGGCCTGTAGGGCCAGACAAAGTACTGAAGGGGAGAGATAGCGTCAGGGGAGGGGTTAAAATCTTTTAAGGTAATTATAATGAAAATTTTTCCAAAGGTTTGACACCCCCTGGCTGCGCCAAGTCTTCAGGCTTGTTCACAGCCCAAAACCATATCCTTTGATGATTTATGTAGTAATTGGTCAGTGTCATTACCGATGCTACAACACATCTATATATGAGCTGCTCATATTCAAAAGCAGTTAAACAGGCATGACACACAGCCGTTCAGGGTATGGCTATACATTTGAATGCTCAAAAGTACAGCACTTCCAACATTGAATTTTCCACCACTGGCAGCCTAAAAATAGTACTTCCTTAGGAGGATGGACTTAACAACAGTTCCAGAGAACTGGCAAAACATCACTTACCCACTCTAAATGGCAGATAACTGTATGCATCCCAGCAGACACTAATTTGATCTATTAACAAATCATATAGGAACACTACTTCACATGGTTTGTTTCCATGGAAACAATGAAAATACCTGTCACTGAATCACAAAAGAGCAATGACACCTCTAATAACATATTTCTTTCACATCAACTTCATTCTGAGTTAAGAATGCAAATCTCTAACAAATATTAAGATAATTGCATCAACATTAATGAGGACTGGTTGACCTAACATCAGCCTTTGCCTTACCAATTAAAGACAAAAAAAAATCTGGCAATCACAAATATTTGTTTGAGAGAAAAAGAAACTGCTCAAACTGAATTTTCAATGAAAGTATGATATAAAGATAAATATTTATTTAATTACAGACTAAAAATTTTTTTATGAAACAGAATAAAAGAACAGACAAATATCATTTTCCATATGGTGGCCTCTTGAAGGTACTCCCATTACATCCTTGGGAAAATCTTTGAGTATCAACCCGTTTTAACAAAATTACCCCAAATTTTTGTCTAATTTATTAGTAATCTTGGTCATTCCCTGTGCCTTGACCTCACCATGAAGAGAATGTAGACCAAACCCTTTTTGCTACAAGTTATATGAAGATATAATATGACTATTTATACTAATGATTGCTAAATTTGTCATGGTAACAAAGACAACGTGAATGACTGTTACATGACCTATCAGATAATGACTGAGAGACACTAATTCTACAAAACATTGGATTAAAATGCGACTGTACAACATTATGTTATGGTAAAAAAATTGAAAAGCCTAATGATCAGTCAATCCCTGAGTCTTCTTCCTCACCAGTGGCATCCCCAGACAGGGGTATGGTGAGGTGAGGTGGAGGTCAAAAGTGTCCAGGGGACAGGAATCTATGGGATAGAGCTGTACTTTCATACTGAAGCTGCATAAGAGATAGGAAAATATTTTTGACACTATTTTTATTGTTAGATGCATGTTGTGTGTGAAGGGGATGCACAAAAACAGAGTAACAAGCCCACAACCGTTCCCTTCCCACACTCCTAACTGGAGATGCCACCAATAACACTATGTACACTTTCATGAGTAAATAAATCCATAAAGATAAAAGTCAATGAGGGATATGATATATTTATATCTGTACAAGCATATAAAATGAGTTTTCTTTATGTCTGTTCTCTATAAGACATCCATTTTTACTGTAATAGCATTTTGACGACATGAGACATGGCTCTTAATACCAAAAATATTTACACCACACCAAAATTAGAAGACATTGTCTCCACATAGACAAATGTGTTGCTCCCAATGCATAGCCATCTTTACCAACCATGCAAGGGTTCCATCAAAAATCATAACCAAAGTGCCACCCTCTCATGTTCTTTTAGATCCTGTCATTCTTTGACCACCCCTTTAAACAACACCCTCAATATGAGGGGTTAACGATATCTGAGGTAGGTACAGGCATTTTCTTTAATTTCTTGCACAAATCTTCTCTCACTTCCTTCAACAACTGAATTGTTCTTCAAAGAGCAAGGAAAACATAAAAAGCTGGATATTGCAAACAACCTACCATGTATATCATGCCAAGTGTCCTGACTGTTTTTGTGGCACAAATATGTGATCAGTTAACAGAAACAAAAAGAAAATAAAAAATGTTACAACAAAGGAGTTACACATAGCACCTGAGAAAAATCTCCTTTTTCCATGGTCCCAATAAATCTATATCTGGGATTAGTGACTTCCTGTGTTCTTCCTACCCTTACACATCCCCCACCCTCGAGCCCCCTTACTCCAAAATTCCCCATAATAGACTCAGAATGATGCCCTCTTCATAGGATCCGTATTGGGTAGAGCAAGGACACTTTCTGTGCTTAAAGGTCAAACTTGCCGCCCCAAACTTGTTTTGAAATAATAGCTAAATGTCACAAATTTCTTCTTATTTCTCTTCCAAACTTCTTTCATGATCTT
>WURT03147735.1:0-11055 GCA_009936505.3 Holothuria glaberrima
CTACCCTGCTGGATTCGGAAATCAAGGTCAAAGTATAAATGTCCAAGTTTCAAGCTGACGAAAACTGTAATGAACATGAACAGGATCTCCTAGTAACTCTAACCAGGAAATGTATGGAAATCTATTGACCCCTATCCTGGTTAAATTTCACCAGCCTAGGACGTTTTTAGAGTGTAGGTATGTCTTTGCATGGATCTGGAAGACCAATGAGCAAGCAACATAACGTTTACAGTTCAAGGTGATAAAGTGTGTCGCTATTTGAACACTGGCAGATAAGCTTCGGAGATCTGTGACTGTATCTGAAAACGGCATGTGAAGTTTCCATTACATATTTGAAGGGAAAGTGCTTGTGTAATCTAAACAGAATCCAGTTGTGTTTACCTTGTGCGGATTGCTAGAAACAGGAGTAACACAAGATAAAATTATTCCTATTTTTTTGACAAGACAACGCTATTGCAAATTGCTACTTGTTTCATTGTTGAGTGAGCTGCTTGGTGGAGATAAGGCCTATATTTTACTTGTCCAAACTGTCAAATGTGAACTGAACCATCCATCTTGGGTAAACTAGTTTAAAAACAGGTGAATCCAAATGTAATTGAACGTGTAACCGAAACTTCTATGTTAATTTTGTGTCATTGGTACTCATACTCGTGTAACCGCATATGTAATAGGTGTAAATCGGGGACATTAGTGTCTTTTTCCACTAGTCAATTGTGGATAAACCTTCAAGTGGAGAAATCCCCAATTGTCAAATGTAAAATTTGCAATAAAAGTGGATTCTACATCCTTCAAAGACGTACTCATTAATTTTGAAGCATTTTTATGTTTCCCACATTTTCCATATTGTGAACCTATCATCAGGAAACACTTTGTGTAGGTGCATGTGTATATGCAAGCGTATGATACGTGTTAATCAGGGATATCAGCTTTGGTTTCCCCCAGTCAAGTGTGGATACACCTCCAAGTGGGCTTATTCACATTTTCACTGTTAAAAATGTGTACCCCCTATGGATACCTATGGTATATGTATGGGTGAGTTCCCATGTTAAGTGTATACACTCACACACATGTAACCGAAACTCACATGTAAATTGTACGTCATATACTCACATCGACAAAAAGACTCACAATTCCCATGATAGCATAGATTAGGCAACCGGAGCTCAGTGCCGCTGCAATTATTGAGGTGACCATGTAGGCGACAACCTAGATAGGAGTAATTGCATGGAAATTAAAAAGCACTTCTTTTCATTTGCAACTCTTCAACGTTACTTCACACATTTTTTTAGAAGAGGCCGTGTATTAACAAGTGACCTTTGACCTCGTAGAAGTCTCAAATTTCAATGCATTACCAAACACTAGTGATTTCAGAAAGGAACACGTTTTCTTTAAATTCATACACAGGAAGGAATCAAAACTTAACTTTTACTACGACAAGGTATAAATTCAAATCTTGCAGTTTATCCTTCGAAGAGAAGCCTTTGTTTGGTTTCCGACAAAAAATCTAACCTATGGAGTAGATCTTGAAAGATCCTTATAACACGTTGTTAACCAATATTAAGTGTTCACCGTTATCAACATCGTAAGGTGGGTACTTTTCAGCATGGAACTAGTAGCTCCAGGATTTTAGCATAGAACGCCACTCGCAAATAAATTATGCGTGTTGTTACCTTTTCAGAGATGCATAAGTTACCTGTAAGGCGGAAAGCTTAAATACAGGAGTACATTTTGATACACTACTGAACACGCGAAACAGAATTAGCCAGCCCTAGGTTCTTTACTAAGTTTGATTCCAATAGCACCATTGCATGGTAGATCAACTTAAGATCGATTGTAGCCTAATTCTTTAAGAAAGAGGGCCCTGTAATACCCCACACACTGTAAATAAGCTTTTTGCAGCTAAGTAAATCCCCATATGTATACATTCTATTGCTTTACGGACACCCGTAGGTTCAGTTGATCAAAGTCCCTCATGTTATTATCTTTAACCTCTCATTTGATGCCTGCTCCTACTCTCACAGTGACCCCAGCTGAACATTCCAGTTGGGTCCAGTTCAAATTTGACTACTGGACTTGAACTGGACTTGCCCATATTTGAACTGGACCCAACAGGACTTCAACTGGACTGAATTGGAACAGTTGATTTCAATAGGACTTTTTCATGTATCAAGATTACATGACAAGATTGTTTAAGGGACTGAAATGGACTTCAAATGGACTTAACAGTTCAAACGGGCTATTCTATAAGAAAGCGAGAACCATTGCAGTGGGATTTTTCTTAAGCAACTAAATTTGCTGGACTGATGGAAATTTCCTAAAATTTCACCTTAAAACTGCCTTAATTTGAACTAGGCAGTTACCATCAGTCTCAGGCTCAGTGGGGAATAAATTCTTTTACTAAATTCCTATTGCACTATTGTCCTATGAAGTCCAGTTGAACTTTTCCCGATCAAGTCCTAGTGCACCGTAAAGTCCAATTAGACTGATCACAGTAAATTTCTATTGTACTGGTCATGTAAAGTCCAGTTGTACTGAAAAGAATAAAGTGCAATTGAACTTGTCCAGTAGAGTCTAGTTGGACTGATTAATAATATCCTGTTGGAATGGTCCAGGAAAGCCCAGTTAAATTGATCACAGTTACATGCTATTGAACTGGTCCTGTAACTTCCAATTGAAGTGATCAAAGTAAAGTCCAATTGAACTGTGGTTTAGTAAAGTCCAGTTGAACTGATCACAATTAAATCCTAAAGAACTGGTCCAGGTAAGTCCAGTTAAAGATGACAGTAAAATTCTTTGGAACTGTTCCAGTAGAGTCCACTTGAACTGATAATAATACAATCCTTTATTGACGTGGTCCGGTAAAGTACAGATAAATTAAATGTCCAATTGAACTGGTGCACAATAAAGAACACTTTAACTGATCTAGCACAGTCTATTTGAACCGGTCACAATGGGGTCTAATTGAAATGGTCCAGTAAAGCCCCGTTGAACTAGTCACAATAAAGTCCAGTTGAACTGGTCCAGGAACGTCCAGTTGAAATAATCATAAGGAAGTCGAGTTAAACTGGTCCAGTAAAGTCGAGATGAACTGATCTAGGAAAGTCCATGTGAACCAATCACAATAAATTCCAATTGAGCTGGTCCAGTACAGTTCAGTTGAACTAGTCACAGTTAGGTCCTATTGAAATGGTCCATTAAGGTCCAGTTAAAGTAACCACAACAAATTCCAATGCAACTGGTCCAGTAAAGTTCAGATGAACTGGTTACAATAAAGTTCTCTTGAACTGGTTCAGTAAAGTCCAGTAAATCCAATCACAATACATCCCAATTGAACTGGTCCAGCAAAGTCCAATTGAACTATTCAACACAAATTCCAATTTAACTGGTCCAGTAAAGTACAATTGACCTAATCACAATACAGTCCAATGGAACTGGTCCAGTAAAGTCAATCTGAACTGATCACAATAAAACCTAATTGAACTGAGTGGTCCAGGAAAGTCCAGTTCAACTGATCACAATGAAGCCCAAATCGAATTGCATGGTGCAGGAAAGTCAACTTGAATGGTTCCAGGAAGGTTCAGTTGACCTAGTACGATGAAGTTCAATCGAATCAGTCGATCAGTGAAGTCCAACAAATTTGGACCAGCAAACTTCATCTGAACTGGTCCAGTAAAGTCTAATTGAATTGGTCGAAGATGTCCGCTTGAACTGGTCCAGTAAAATCCAGTTGAACTGGCCCCGTTAAGTCCAGTTGAACACATCCAGAAAAGTCCAGGTGAATCGAACTGGTTTTACCTTATTCGCATAATCGAGCTAAAATGCATTTTATCAGATAAGACTTTTCTTAGGATGTTTTGTGACGGTGTCTTTTTCACATTTATTCCCAAAATGTGCACTTTACACAATTTAACAATTTATAAAATGATTATCCCTTTACTGAATTGTTTTCATCATTTCTGTTTTGTAAACTATATTCAAATCTCTACATTACTATATATACATAAGTCTTAAGACACTGCTACATTACTTAAACATGTAGAAAGCTAGCTGTTTTGGACTTGCTTCAAATGCATTTGGAAGCACACCGTTGCATCTGAATTACCCCCTTCTACAAGCCATAAATGCGTGGTATTAATTATCAAGGGTATTCATTAATAGGGACTTTCTGTGATATACCAGTTAATTTCTCAACTGAACAAGCCCAGTTTCCGGAACAGACCAGTTGAAATGGTCCAGTTGAGCTGGGACTCCATAATATTGTACCGCTATACAGCAATCTCAGCCTACTTCGTACTGTCCCTTGCTGCAGCCCACATGCGCTAGCTCTGTAGCACCTGTTTCCAATGGTTATTGAACTTCTTATGTTATGCCCCCCAACACACAGATAGCTTACTGTTACTCGAACGGACTGATCAATCGAGCGGATTGTCTCGAGGCGAACCCGCTCACCGCGTGTTCGTCGATATGCATGGGTAGCACAGTGTACAACGACATTACAATGAATCAATGCAGCTAAAAGCGGGGAATGCGAGAAATTGTGCCTGCAGCGACGCAGACGGAGAGGCCTGAGAGAGTGTCATTAAGTGAAGGAACGTGAAAGAGGAGGAGAGAACCATAGAAATCCTATTAGCTGGGAGAGAAAATCCGTGAGGGATTTGGGGCAAGTCTAAGTTATCCAAGGGCTGCCAATGTTTTTAGACTGCACTGTATGTTTGTACCTTTTCAGAATAATGACAAATACCGGACACTCATTTATGAAATTATGAAGACTAACCATACGGGTATTACACCTTTCAGCAAGTTTGAAATAGTACATGATTACTAGCTTGTTAATCTTTTCAGTAGAGTGTTAATAAAAAAATTAAAACAAGAAAAGAAAAGGAAAAAAAACTCATCACATTCCACCTCTTACTGCTGTATATACTCAAACATCCCGAGACAATTGCAAGCTAGAAGCAAAGAGCGCAGAAACTTTATAAAAACCTATGTGCAAAAGATGTAATATGTTTGTTATTTTATGTTTGTGTTACAGTTGCAATTACATTTCTTTGTCATTATTTGGTAATAAAGTCACTTCAAGTACAATTTTGATACTTAAACATTCATGACATATTAATTCAGTCTTACAGATTAGGACAGAAGATTAAATGGCTTTTTCGCAGAATAATGCAAAAATTAGTCAAAAAAACCTCTTCCAAGGCTGACCATTCCTAAAATATCTCATTTAGTATGGTTTTTGCTTTTTTACCCTTAAAAGGACATGTCGTGCCTTTCATTTTAATTAAGTTTTCTTTGCTTCTCTAAACAATCGATCTCTTTTCTTTATTTTTCAGCTGCTTTGCATTTTCGTATGTGATGTTTATATTTTCTTAGTACAGATATCACTTCCAAATAAACCGCTGAGTAAATAGGCAGCCTTACCAATTACAACCTACCGAAGACCGAAAATCCAAGTAAGCAGAGTCTCACAAATCTACTTGGGAGTACTTCGGCAACACAGATATGCCTATTTATCTACTGTTCTTAAGGATGTTGGTAGGGTAACGTAGCTCTAGTGTATTCCCGATAGGGGGCCAAGGTCCGCCGTTAGTCGGGTCGACGGGGATTTTCAAAGATGTCGTACGACGGCGGGGCCATGAAGGGGGAATAAGAGGAGTGCTTTCAACAATACACCAATCATATTTCGCACAATAAATAAATTTTGAGTTACAAAGTTAAGTTTTATCTTTAATTTAGTGTTTGTCAAGAAAGATCTGACTTTCAGACTAGCATGACAAGCGAAGAGCGTTAAAACTTTTAAGTATAGAAACAAAAACTATCGAAAGTACATATACTGTAGGAAAAATACAATAGAAAAACGCCTACGACATTGAGAAAATAATTCCAAAACTTAACCAAAAAATCTTTTACATAACGAAGTAGCTTTTACTATTTGAATAATTAAGCATAAGGAAAAGAAACTTTTCATGAAAGGCAAAGACACTTTACTGCTCGCAAATAGCGCTGAAAAATTTAACTTTGTATCGAAGAATTATTTGTCATTCATGAGAACAAAATCAATTTAACCTTCGGTTAACTTGGTTTTGACTTGGGGTTCACCATTGCACTTCATCGTGCCTACTAAGCTCTTGACAAGCCCCTCCCCCCAAAAAATCCCAGTAGCGCCATCCCTTCCCAACGGAGGATGGTACTCCCTGGCGTCACTCAGTGACATATTACAGAACGTCCCTTATTTGATCCCTTGCCTTAAGAAAAATAGTGCATATCAATTTCTTTTAGTCTGGGCGGTGTCAGGCGATGACGAGCAGTGCTGGGCGGTTATGTATCACTATGCGGGACAATTTTGGGCGTTGGCAGGATGAAGACCTTGAAATGTACTACTAATAGTTCATAAGATAAACCATACTTACAAGATTGTAGAGTTTGATTTTCGATGTATTCAAATGACTTTTGACTGTCACCAAGCAGGGTGGGATATTTTATGTCTATGTGTAGCATCTACATAAGAAGTATGGGATACCTGAATGTTATCCCTAGTTAGTAATGTCCAGTTAAAGTAAGCACAGCAAATTCCAATGAAACTGGTTCAATAAAGTTCAGTTGAAAATAATAAATATATGATTCTTTAGTTCAAACTTTTGAGATTTTATGATTACCAGCCCCCACCCTCGACATAATATGAACTTTGAGCTCCATCAAAGACTGGCCGCAACTATTTTATAATGTAATAAATAAAATGTACCAAGTATTAAATGTATCCATTATTCTTATCTTGGAATATCATATTAAGAAGGTGTTTAGCTTTTGACCTCTGGTGACTCCAAATGACCTTTGAATTTCTCTTAAAATAAAAAAAAAACTTGAATATACCAACAAAGGTGGGTGTCTATCATTGTCATTTCGAGATATCGTGTTTACAATCCAAGAATCGCAAACACGCACACGCCTACACATATCAGTCACACACATATTTACCATTCCGTTCCAGATTGTCCATCCAACGTAGTCAAAAAGATCATAGTAATTGGATGGTATGCAGATGACAGCAATACCCACCGTAAACTCAATAACACCACAGATTATCTGGAGAAAACCGATATTACTACGACACTTAGATCCCCACAGGTTGCCGTGAGTAGTAGCAGAGGTGGAGAAAGATTCAGGAGTAGCAACGACTGTTGGATGTTGTAAGTATCCCAATACTACATTCTGTTGATCAGAAGACTGCATCTGTGTGAATGGGATAAGTTTGATGTTAGCGTTCTTTCTCATTTGTTTGATTGGTTAGGATTTCGAATATGAATAAACATTACAAAGTGACGTGGCACTTTTCTAAAGCCCCCTCGACTCTTTGCAGAAGGATCAACAGCAATGGTCGGCGTTTTGGCTAATATCGTGGGTAGAGTTTTTTTTTTTTTTGCAGGCAGTCTAAAACGAGGCCAAGCTTAACAGACCACACGGAATCTACAAGTTTTGAAAAGAATGTTTTTGAAAACGTTTATTATCATAGAACCAAGCCAGTTCTTGTGTCGAATGGATCCCCTTATTTTTTGAAGAATCTGTTTATTCAAAAGTTCATTACAGTATTTGAAAAAAAAGCTGGGGTACGTTAAGGTAACAGCAGAAACCGTATAAAGGTTCTTTTACTAGTGTATACTAGGGTCACATGGGGAATAAGATCGAATGTCAGCTGTCATACTGAAACGACTGTCATACAGTCGTTTCAGTAGTTTGTAACACTTCTATACCCATCTTTCGGAACAAGCATTTTTCGCAAACGTTGTTAGTCTTAGTAAGAATAATTTACCTACCTACAGTTTTAGGCAGGGTTGGTAAATCTAGCCAAAGAGTTTGACAACCTAAAATTTGGAACTTAATTGTATAGGTGTAAAAATGGTAGGTGTTTACCAACTCATCACTCCCTGTTTCAAGTGCAAACCACATCCAGCCAAGTGATATTGTGAATCGATCCTCCGCGAAACGGCCCCAAGTCGATTTGCTCCCCCTGAGATTCAACGGTATCACAAGCCTTAATTTTACAGATAATTGAGTTTAGTTTTTATAATCATTTTTAATATTTGTCTTACCTCATTGATGACTTTTAAGATTATGTTACCTGTTTGTCTTTATTTTTAATGTTTTATTGTTTCAATCGTGAAATCATTACTAATTTATGGTACAACTTGAGCACTTGTCGGAGCTTGCACAGTCAGGAGTAATTGGACTGTAACTCTAACATTTGGCAAGGTTATATAGGAGCAAAAATAAAAGCTGAAACAGGAAATGTGATATATCTCGGTTTCTCTACAAATTTCGATTTACGGGGAACTACACTGTATCAATGCATCCCTTTCCTCGTATCACTTTTTGTGAACACTCAAATAACCTTTTTTATTTTGTTTTTTAGTGTGTACAGTAGACAAAATTGTAGAAAACAGCTCAGATCAATACACAACCATAGGCGTACGTGGCTTGGGTTAAGGTGGCAAGATAAATGCTGCTTTTATTTCACACTTCTTACAGCTTTTGGGCAAAATTGTTATCCCAAAATCTAATTCAGGTAGTCTCCCCCCCCCCTCTTTAGTTACAACAAATGATAGAAATTAAAAGTATCGATATGTCATTGTGTGGGGAATAAGTTGTTTTCATTGCACGACGTCGTTGAAGCATCGGCAGATGAGGAAACTCAAAAACACACGCTTGCCAGATAGAAATGATATGTATAAGTTTGTTGTCGGAGTCTTGTATATAACAGACAATAAAACATTTTATAACATACCAGTCCTGAAAGTCTAGTTATCGTCATGGAGTGAAATGAGCAATTTATACTCCGAAGTGAAGATTTGGCTAGAAGTATATATCTAAGTACGATTACAAGTGTTACCACCTAACTTGTGTTCTAAGATAAAAACAGAAATTAAGATAATGTTTGCAGATTTTGTGCATGTCATGTCGATACATAAGATTTGAAAATGTTAATAATAATTTATAAATAATCATAACTAACATATAACATAGTTTGTAGCAGCTAATAATAGGCTGTACTTTGTACCTTGTGCTGTTTGGTTAACACTTTATTGGGGTGATAAATGTCGAACCTAGAGAGAATGAATGTTTATAATACACCACAGACTGTCAGAGATTCAGGTTCTTTCTTAATCTTTACATTTTATAGATATTGAAACTTGCTTCTAAGTGTGTGAGTCTAAATGTTCCCCTTACTGAAGGAAATGCTTAAGTGTAAGCAGTATGCTGCAGTAAGAAGACTTAGGTTTCGTCTTTGCTTAGTCCTTTGTAGCTTTACAGCGTCAATTAACAGGGTATTTCATAGTGAGGAAACACAGCTATTGACGTAAACCACACGTGTGCTTGAGGACAATTATGCCATGGGCCTCGACCCATCGGGGCAAAATAGAACACGGCCCAGCAATTGGCTACAGCTAAAATCTTTGAAGGTGTTTTTTATGTACGTTGTTGTCGTCTGGTTGATTGATACAGTCATTGTGTGAATTTATGGAAGCCTGCAATTATTTTTACTTTAATTTAACTTTACTTTAACTTTATTTCAGTCTCAACCACATCAATTGAATGACAATAAAATAAATAAGTAAAGATACCGTAGCATGTAAATTGACTAACTTCATGCATAAAAAAGATGAGACTGAGGAGTGGCAACTGAAGCTCCTAGGAGCCTATGGGGGTTGACACCCCTGTACGACAGAAGCAGACAAAACATACATAATTAAAAGGAAACAACAAGAAAGTACAAAATACACATAACAAGAAGAAGGAAAGTCAAAGTTAGTTTGCAATGAGGTATACTTTTAGCTTATGTTTGAAACTAAGTAGCGCTTTACACCTAGTAATTTCAGAGGGAAGAAATTTCCATAATTTTACACCCGAAAATCTTAGACCCAGTTGGGAAAATCTAAGTAGAAAACTGATTCGCCGGAACCCGGCTAGGGTAGGGATTGACGGTACAACGAAAGTTAAATAGATGGCTAAAAATTGATGGGGTTCTATTATGTAGCCAATTAAAAATAAACGCCCCCACATGATACCGGTTTAGGTCATATATGTTAAGAAGGTTGTGACTAGCGAAGAGAGGTGCAGTATGTTGATGGTAGTCTACATTACTTATGCACCTGATAGCCCTTTTCTGTAGTATAAAGAGGGGATTAATTCTAGTCGCATACGTGCTCCCCCAAACAACATTACAATAGGTAAGATAAGGAAGTATTAAGTGTTTTATACCGGGAGACCAACACTGATCTGGGAAGAAGCTGTCGAAAGCGGTTGAGTACCCCCGCACCCTTTGAAACCTTCATGCTAACACTGTAAATATGATTGGTCCATGTGAGATGCGAATCAACAAACCTGCCAAGAAGCTTAGTAACATTAGAACATCGTACGTTAACACCACACAGTTGTATATTTATTACAGTTTGAGGTTCTTAGAGGGTGATGAGAAGATCACAAAATCTGTCTTTTTTACATTTAGAGATAATTTGTTTGCACAGAACCAGTTGTGAATGTTGATAAAATCATTTTGTACAATATTAAGTAAACGGCTTAGGTCATTAAACGGAAATAAAAGATCGGTATGGTCAGCATAAGAAATTACATGAAAATTATTACTAGCCCTATGGAGATCATTGATATAAACAATAAATAGTTAAGAACCTAAAATAGATCCCTGAGGAACACCACAGGTTATAGATTTGCGTGAAGAGTTAACTTTAGTAATGCCAACAAATTGGTAACGATCATTAATATAACTTTTAAACCAATCCAAAGCAGTACCCGTCACACCGTAATGTTCAAGCTTATTCAGTAAAATGTTATGGTCCAGCGTATCAAACGCCTTAGAAAGATCTAAAAATATGCCCGAAACATATTGATTTTTTTCAAAGGCTTTCGTAACCAGGTTTACAAAATGTAGAATAGCTTGTGAAGTCGAACGACCAGGGAGGAACTAAAATTGGTAATCATACAGAAGGTTTTGCTTGACTAAAAACGAATACAATCGAGTAAACATCAGTTTTTCAAGTACTT